>OZ035835.1:32824424-33084210 GCA_964034765.1 Knipowitschia caucasica
TATAATGCATTACGCGACTGAAAATACGTCTCCTAATTGACATCATCACTCAGACAATCAGCAGCACGTTGAGAAAACGGTAACTAAGTAAGTAAGGTCACCCAAAGCGCTTCACAATGTTCAGGGGAAGTCTGAAGCCAGGACTCCCATAAATCTGTCCCACAGTCACAATCCTGAACTTATTGCACGTGTTTTTTGAGGTAGTGGAAACCGGAGCACCTGGAGGAAACCTGCACAGACACAGAGAGAGCAAATAAATAATAATGCATCGCTTCTTTGGACTCTCAAAGACGCTTCACATGTCATTATTCGTTCACTCCATACAGAGTGGTGATAAACAAGCCATAGCTGCCCTGGGGCACGCTGGCAGAAGTGAGGCAACAAGTATGTGCCATCGGTCCCTTCAACCCCGACCAACATTCACAAAGAAACCAGACTCATTCTAGGCAATGTGGGTGAAGTGTCTTGCCTGAGGATACAACAGCAGTTTGGCACATTGCAGCCACAGCCGCCCCACTGTGGTTCCCAGAGGTTAAGTGTCTTGCCAAAAGACACAACGACAGCAGACATCAGTGGGAGTTGGAGGGGAAAGTCTTGTGGTGGGCTCGAACCCACGACCCTCAGGTTCAAAGGCCAATGCTCTACCACCTCCTACTACTACTACTACTACTACTACTACTGTCGCCTCAAATAAACTTCACACAGAGAGGAGGTGGAGGTGGAATCGAACCCAGGACCTTCTTGCAGTGAACAAGAGTGTGTCTGACATGGTAACTCTGGAAGTCACGTGTAAATCCGTATTTGCTAACCCGCTGCTGTTCTGTTTGCGAATACTGTCAGTGTGTATTTTTAGGCGTATATGTCTTTTGCAGATCATGCAGTGAACCCTGTTTTAGCTTTTCCCGGGTCGTGAAAGGTCTCGCGCAGCTCACATTCACTTCAATGCACACGCTTCCTCTTTCATCCACTTTCTACAAGTGTTCATTGAATTCTACTGAAGATTCCAGAACTATAAGATTTTGCCGTAGTTCCTGAAGCCGCTGTGTGGTTGTTTTATGCAGCGAGCACTAATGACGTTACATCCACCACATAGAAATACATTTAACCTTTAACATTCACACTCCTTGAAGGAAGAAATCGAAAATGTAGGAGCACTAATTCGTTTTTACGTTTTTTATTTATTTATTTTATCATAGGGCTTTACCAATTGGTTGAGTTTAAGTTTGCATAAAAACAAATAGGATGCCTCAAAGAGATATAGTTTAGTTTCAAGCTTTAGGTAGATATTATTCAAAAATTGATTTACCAAATGGTTGAGGAAACTATTAAAACGTTAAAACTTGACAGCAGCAGGTTGTGGTCTGATTTGTTCATTAAATGTTACTTAAACAAAACTCTGTTGATGAAGGTAGTCCAGCTTTAAGATATTATACACATATTATAGAAACAAAATGTCTGTGTGCAGTGGCCTTGCATGTGACAGAAATGTAATCAGTCAGTTCTGTTTCCCATAGCAACATCAACACCAAGGACTGCTGTTGGAAAGGAACAATGATGAGTTTGGCACTAAGGAAATGAAAATATTACCTAAGTCCAATGTTATTTATGCTTCTTATTGTGAATGTAGTTGAATTAAAAAAAAAAAACTTTTCATACAAGAGCTGCATCTGAATTTGTTAAGTTGCTGCAGTTTATATTTGTGTGGAAGCAAAAGCGTCCATGAAGCGTTTGAAGCTTTTATCTGTGGCAAAAGTGGCATTTGCAGAATGTTAAGAAATATGTGTTGCAGTATACATTGGTCCTGTCAGTGTATGTTTACTGTATGGTGTTTTTATTTCTGTCTGAATTGCATATGACTTATGATAAAATATCATCGCTGACCTACTGTTTCTATGGTGACCCTTGCTTTTAAGCTGCTCTGAAGCTTTTTTAGATGACAATCCACATAAGCAGAGGATTCACTCCCATATGCAGTAAATAGAGAGAGAGAGAGAGAGAGAGAGAGTGACCATTAGTAGCCAATATAGACAAGAGCGGCATCTAAAGTATAGATATAAATATAATCTATAGCATTAAACCCAGTCGTAAAGCTGTTGCCTCAAACACATCCACCAGGTAGAGGAGGATGGTTTAGTTTTTCACTTCACTTATCACTTATTTACTATTTGTTTAGGATAATGTTTTTCACGCTAGTACAATAATCACTTGAATTCCTCAGAGAACAGAGAACAAACGCGTGTACAGTCTAACCTGTGACTGCTGCTGACCTCATCTTGTCTGCAGCTCGTTCCATGGCTGGTAATACGATGGACAAATCTCTTCATACCTTTGCACCATTTTATTTTTCCTTTGTATCAGAAAGTCACCCATAAGCTCTTACAGCCACTTTAGCCGACACTGAAAGGTCACCTGGAGCTGTGACTGCGCCTATTTGAAGTTGTTAATAGAAAAGTTGGAGCTATGGCGTTTTTCTTCAAACGCTGGGTTAGCATATTGCACATTGTACAAAGGTATTGAGCCCTAAAGGACACTACACAAAACTGACTAACCACATAACGTCATTCCCTAGAGTTCTTGCTTGTTTCATTGTGGGGGAAAACTAATAAAGGCTAATAAAGGCTGTAAGGGCTGTAATTAACAATTATTTTGATTATAAATTAGTTGTTTAGATCCTTAAATGTCAGTGAGGATTGGATTTTTTATACATTTGACGAAAACAACGCTCCAGTGATGCCCCTGGAGAACATCTTCACATTGATGGACCAGGTTGAGAGGTTGACAATTATTTCAATAATCTAATTAGTTGTGATTAATGTTTCAGCCCTTGAATAAAACAAGACATTTACAAGAATAAGGTCAGAAACAGATTTCAATAAATACTAGGGCTGTCAAACGATAAAAAAAATTTAGTTTATTAATCGCATAGTAATGGTGAGTTAACTCACGATTAATCACATTTTTAACATTCTATTTCAAATCCACTCCAATTGAAGTTAAATGAGATTTTCACATGTAATGACACATTGTTATTCATACCAAATGTACTTAAATCTGTTTGAGTTTCTCACAACCTTCTACTTTTGGGTACAACCAACAAGAGCTGTTAATGAAAGGGAAAATGTAGGTACCCCAGCTGTCACGTAGGTGAAAAACAAATGAGGCCCAAAAGGCAAAAACTGCAAAATGATGGATTTAATGAAAGTAATACAAATCAAGACCTACCAAAAACACAGGGAACGGACAGAACTAAAACAGACTAGGAATGACAATGACGGAACAGGGAGTGAAGGAACACACAGGGCTAAATACAAGACTAACGAGACACAGGTGAGACACATGAGGGCAGGGCAGGTCATCAGACAACAGGAAGTACAACCAAAGAAGACACAGGAATAACACATTTCAAAATAAAACAGGAAATAAACTTAAACCATGACACAAGCTTTAATTTTGCGAGTTTGGTTGCATTTCAGCGTGTCTCCTCCTCTCCTCCGTGTGTCACACAACATCAGAGAATGGCCCCTGTGCGTGTATATATATGCGTGTATTATATGACCACGTTACCGCTGTCACCATCACACACATGCACGTGTCCGCGGCATTCTGAGTGATATTATTATAAATGGGCGGGTCATTCGAACATGCGTTAACTCATTGCCTGCCAGCCTATTTCAGAACAGGTACTCCCATATTGCCAGCCGTTTCTGATGATTTTTACTGAATTTTCAACACCCACAGAATATTGTGTACTATGACTATCTGAAATCCAAAACCAGACTGTCTACTTTCATCAGCAAAAATAATTTTGTTTCTAGCTTGTTTTGTTCCCCTGTAATCCCCAGTCGAGTAGAGGTAAGTTTTATTGAAATCACCAGAAAGCTGAGAAAAAGAAAATCTAGCTGTTTTCGAACCATTCATAGAGCAATGCTGCCATCTGCTGGCTCGATAAAATATTGCCTCAAGCCTTACATATTTGATACAATAAACATATGGGAACGTGAAAATAGCGGGAAACGCAATTGACGTGTTAACACAATGGCAGTTAAAGTCATTTTTAACGCGTTAATGAAAACGGTAATTAACGTGAATTAACGCGATAATTTTGACAGCCCTAATAAATACACAAATGCATTAAATAAAAAACAGCATGAGATGATTAATTCTGCTTTCGTTACTTAACATTTCGGTCTGTTCCAAACAACATATAATTCCAGCTATTCACTCATAGATAATAACTAAATATACTGATGAAGATTGTGTATTCATTCAGCAAATAACATCTCAAATAAAATCTCAATATTGCTCTAAATGATTGTAAGAAAAGAGACATCTCCACTCTTCTGTATTCAGTCCCTCCAGACAGATAGTTTAATTTCTATCTATAACTTTTTTTCTTTCCAATTGGGCTTCATTGAGCTAGGGCAGGGGTGTCCAAACCTTTCCTGGTGCCGACTACCTGGATTTAAAAACTGGATTCAAGCTAGATTGACTGGATTGTGGAATTGAAAATGGGTTATGGCACGTCCTTACTGATTCACCCCACAGCTGCGTTTGATGTGGAATGTTGTGACACAATCATAAAATAAATGTCAGTAAATGATAATAAAGTCAACGTCAAGATTCCAGAGGGTCTGAGTTTTACAACAAGGTATAGCATGACTGTATTGGTTGAGCTGAAGTTGGTTGGATGACACTGTCAAAGTGCTTCAATGGCGACTTTGTGTTAGCAGCGGAGGGCCACATATAATAGCACTAATTGTCCCGCGGGCCTGAGTTTGGACATGCCTTAGCTGAGGGGTTAGAATTGTCCATCTATGTACAGTCTGAGTCAGAACTATCCGGCTTCGCATCACTGCTGAATCATCCACATAATAAAACAATTGTGCATAAAGTCAGAGGATCCCGAGGAGAGATGGCGAATATACATTTATAAAACATTGCTTTCTGAGAACAACTTTGAAGCATATAAACAATCTGTGAAAACTCAGTCGTGTATATGGTCGCCCCTCTATGCATCTTGACTTCCTGTAAAAGAAGTGACTATTCCCTGCATACAGCTGAGGAGCGTGACTCTAACCCCCTCCGCCTGTCACATGCTTACACAGCGTACACTTGAGTTGCTTTCAGATGCAGCGCTGGGACCAAACGCGGTCAACATCAGTGTCTCTCCAGCTCTGTACTTCTTGTGCTTTTTTCCTGTGGACCTTGAAGCGATAGCACCGAGAGCCAAGGCCCGAGCTGTCGTCCGCAGGGCAAGAGGACTGACATATAGCAGCTGACACCTGCCTGAAAGCCCCTGTCTGCGCCGGGACGTCCCACACAGGACAAGAGCCCACCTGGGGGGCGAGGGACGACACTTTGACATGTCGCTGGACCCGGTGCGATATTGATGTCGACTCCAAGCGTGAAAGCGTTTTGTGAGCTGTCCAGTGAGCTGTCTTCTCGGATTCAAACTGTCGCTATTTTTCACTTTCAACAGGAACATACAGGAGGTACTCGGAAAAATAGAATCTAGTTCAACTTACAATGTGAAACTAATATATGATAGTTCAGGAATGGTCATTTCTCAGTAGATTAAGTGATTCAGTTATGGTTCTTCTATACCTTCATCTATTGACTGTGCCTGGGAAGAACATCTGAAAAGACACAATAATACAGACACATTTTTGTATCATAAAGAACCAGACAAAAACCAGATAACTTATAACAGACTCATTACACACAAAGTGAGATATGTCAAGCCTTTATTTATTATAATGTCAATAATCGGCTCAGAGATTGTAAAAAATAAATCACAAAAAAACATTTCCAAAAACTAGATTTTTTTTTTTCTTTTACGGACTGAAAGCCATAATCTACAAGTCTCCATATTATATTGGATTCACATTTTAATTTGATTTACATAAATTAAATGAACTAATTCTCACCCTTATCTAACTGAATGTTCATGGTAATTGGGTTATATGTTAAAAAAGAAAAACAGGACCTCCCATTTGTTGGAGGCATTTGAGCATCTATATTTTGATGACAGTTTTTACATCAAGCTAAAATGTTTAGACAAGATTTTTGTGTTTGTCTGTTTGTAACTATAGAATGATGTATTTAAATGGATTAAAAACAGTATCCCTCTAGTCCAATGCTTCCAAGCGCTCAAAGAGGCTGTGGTCAAATATGTTTTCCATGCCATTGGACACCATGGATTTAAAACCAACCTAAATCCTGCTCTCAGTGGCATGGAATAACTGAGGTTAAAATAACTGGTATAAAGAAAGTGTTACCAAATCCAATTATGGAAATATTGTTGAAACATTCCAACCGTGAATCTATGATAGATATTCAACCAAAAAGGAGAATTTAGCATTCCAACAAAAAGAGTTGGTTCATCCAGAATGCGCACAGATTTTAGAAGTGGGCCTAATTGGCACACATCATCTCTTTTGTTTTAGTTCCAAATCAGATTTTTTTTACGATCATGTGTAAAAAAGCTGAAAGCTGATATTAAAGCAGAGCAGTTCTTCCCTGTTTTATGATCACATTAAAACGCTCTATTATCAGTGTGTCATGGTCCTCACAGCCTGTCACACTGAACGCTCCATCACAGGTCTAAAGGTCCATTTCACTTCTGGCTCAGTCTCTGCTGCTGCGGTGGTGATTTGAAGTGTGTGAGCTCCTAACAGGCCATGGCGATAATGGATCCAGGGCTCTCAGGACATCTGCTTTATGGAGAAGGTCGACTCCTCCTCAGCCAAACAGCCACATCACCAGCTGCTTCATGAACGATCTCCTTTGCGGGGGTTCAGTGGACATCATAACATTCTACAGTCCTGTAATGTTTAATGGAGATGAAGGCAAAGGGAATGACTACCTTTTCATAATATTATTCTGTAGTAAGATTGGATAGATGTAGAAAGAAAACATACTTTAACCTCGCAGCAAGAAGTAATAGCCACGTGTCACTTTATGAGAATGGGGGCTGAGAATAGTTTGGCTAACACCGGACTAAATATCACAAGTTAATATTTATCTGTTCATTTTTGCGTAAAAGCATTGCACGCATGAGCCAATCATATTTATTCTAATAAAACATGTACTCTTTGTCACGCAACAGACATTTTCTAGAGAAGGGAAGAAGTGAAACAGATGAATGATGTTCATACAATGCTACCATCATGTTGGATACAAAAACAAACTACAAGCTTCTATCTGTAGAGTAGCGCATCATCGTCTTGCCGTCTCTCCCCATTCTGTTATTGGTCCCCAAATCCATGCAAAAATGTTGGCCAGAGTTTCCATGCAGATATAATTCGAGTGCACACAGCAGCCTTGGGTGACAGCTGATTCCCTGATCGATAATCCATCCTGTGAATGTTCATGCTCTCTTGGAGCAGAGTAGAAGTTAGACTCAAATCTAATTTAATGAGCTTCAGAAATGTATGCCACAAAGAAAGGCCTGCTCCTTTGTGTCGCCTTTTAAAGAAACAACTATTGAGACAAGCAGCTCTTGGGTATTTGAGCCGCCCCAAACCCAGAGCAGAAGCGTTGTGTCTGTCATGTTCAGTGCTTTGACTTTGTGGAACAAACGGTCACCAGCTGCTACACACGCTTCAACAAAGTTTTGTTATAAAACACTGTTGAAAAGACATTTTCTGATGGAGACTAGAGCCTGGGTACAACGTGTGTGTTATAGATCAATTTAGAGTGCAGTATGTGTAAAATATGTATATGTATTCTGTATGCTTACATGTGTAGATGTGTATGTATAAACGTATGTTTTATTGCTTATACATAAGTATTTTAAAACTGGACCCCATACAGAGTAGCCATCCTTTTGGTAACAGCTAACTAGGATTCAAATAAATAACAAACAACAACAAAAAGACCACAAAGGTTTGTTGTGGAGATAAAGTTTCCAGGCTCTTTTGAACTTATCCCTCACTCAACCATAAATAAATGCACCCATCCAGAGCTGCTAAAACGGCAAACAAGCTCATGATCAAATGCATTACAGCGACTTAACACTAGGTAAATACAGATCCAAAAGCTTTATGCCTGTCAACAAACAAGCTTTATGTCTAAGTTACCCTAAGTAAGTATTATTTATTTATATAGTGCTTTTCTCAGACCAGGGTCACACCAACCTTTCACATTGTTATGTTTGTACAAATGTACTGATGGAAATGGGACTGCCGCATCACCAAGGGAGGAACGGAAGAACATGGGAACTTATTTTACACACCTGTGGGCATCAGCATCACCTTCACAACTGCATTCAAAGACATCCTCACAGTCTCTGCAATAAGCTGCTGTCCGTGCAGCAACCCTCCTCCTCCAC
Organism: Knipowitschia caucasica; assembly: GCA_964034765.1. Taxonomy (NCBI): domain Eukaryota; kingdom Metazoa; phylum Chordata; class Actinopteri; order Gobiiformes; family Gobiidae; genus Knipowitschia; species Knipowitschia caucasica. The sequence goes on from OZ035835.1 coordinate 32,832,757, forward strand.
ATCACTGTCTCATCATCGGAGAGAGTGCATGTCATCGGCTCACTGGGGTCTTGGCCTCTGGGAACACCAGATACCACACCGCTTTAAAGTGCTAAACTGTCATTGTGTTCATAGGCAAGACACACATTGCCTAGAATGAGTCTGGTTGGTGGTGGTCAGAGGGGCAGATGGCACATACTCGTTGCCTGTGCCCCAGGGCAGCTGTGGCTACTGTAGTAGTTTATCACAACTGTGTATGGAGTGAATTAATAATGACATGTGAAGAGTATTATTATTATCATTTTCAACTGTTTATTATTAAGACACAATGCCATTATAAAGTCTCCCATACAATTTCAAGACATTTAGTCACAAATACCTACCCATATCCTGATATCCTCATAAACTCATGCATATCTTTTGTCACTTTCCTCAAAGCTCAATTGTCCTCAAGCTACTGTCATTCACTTACCTATAAATACGTCAAAATGTGTCGTCCTCTACATCAAATATCAGGGGCCTACACAGCTGATTTATCTTAAGTAGAGCAATTTATCTGGTCTACCTCTGTTTTTTAAGCAGAGGCTTTTGAGATATTTCTGGAGGTGACAGAGAAGCGGGGAATTGCAGTGGGGAAAATTGGGCAGCTGTTTAGAAAGTCTCTCTCTTTGATATAAGTCCAGGCTCAGAAGTAAAGACCCAAGTGGAGTAAGTCGCAGAAGGAGAGGAGAGCAATAAGAACAAGCAGGGTTGGTTGGGGTCATTGTTGAAAGTCTGAAAGATATAGACAATGATGAATGGACTGAGAGAATAAAGAAATACACAAGGGAACATATGGTGAAAATAGAATGCATTTAAAGCTACTTTTGTACATATCTGTGCATACATTAAAAAAAACTATTGTTTTCTGGGTTTATTTAATTTAGTCACAATAGCCCTTACAAATATGTGTAATAATTAGCCATGTTTCTTTTAAACTAAACAGAAATGTTGATATGCAATGAAAGACAGAGCTGTAATATATTGTGACAGACAGGCAGCCTCTGCAGTGATGCGATCGCTTTGATGTTTTATGGGGATGTAAGGTGCATTATAAATAACATGTCTTATCATTATCCTTATGGTTATAAGATAGGGAGACCTGATGAGAATGTGAAATAAAGTAATTTACAAGAAAATGCAAGGATACAAGAATATTTTTTTCAGTTTTCCTCTTTCCACATCTATATAAATATAAAGAGGGCAGGTCTGCATGACATCTGATGGTATAAAGCTGTACTCTAATAACGTATAGATTTAAAACCACACAAGGCAATGTGGGAGAAGCGTTTGCCCAAGGACACAAGACAGTTTGACCCTTTACAGTCGCAGCCCTTCAACTGGGGCACCTGGTGTTCCCAGAGGTCTCCCATCAAAGTATTATACAAGCCCTTCCCTGCTTAGCTTCTGACATTTGACAGGATCAGACTTTCACATCCAGGTGGCACTTAAACAGAGGCATGTTGATTGTGGCAAATGGTCGTTGTGGGTTTATCTAATTGGTCATATTGGTCTATCGGCCCAACTACTTAAATTAGTGGTTTCTCCGAACAATTCGCAGACTTTTTTTGTCAGGAGAAGAGTGCAAGCTTGGTGGGAGTTCTTAAACTAAATTAAGTTCTTAAACACAAAAATTCCAAAAACACATGGAAATGACCTGCTACAGGCTTCAAACAGCGACGAAGACTCCTGCAGCTGCACAAATTAACTCACATCGGCATGGGTTTCTTACACATTACAGGCAGAACATCATTCAGTATAAAAAATAACAAAGTTTAAGTAACTATTTGAACATGAATAGGGAATTGAAGTTGCAAACAAGTTTTTATTTTTCTTGGGTAGAAATTATTGAGAGGAATTTTCCCCATCTGTCAAAGCACTGAAGTGGTTTTTCTCTGTATATGTGTGAATGTCGGCCAAGTCCATGAAACAAATGGTGCACCCCTGAAGAATATGAATGATCTTTAAGACACATCCAACAGCGTACATTATTCATACTCCGTAATCATGTCTCTTTAGTCTAATTAAAAGTTTAAACGTGTGTGTTGTGAAATATTATTCTAACGGCCAGACACATACAGTAAGGGCAAAGGAAACGGCTTCATGAGGGTGAATCAAACTGACAGCTCGCTCTCATCAACTTTTATTTTCTCAAACTTTTCAAACAGGAAAACAATTGACAGTGACAGCTATTCTGCGAAAATATCAATTGTTTTCATATTCATTTGTGTGTGTTCTGTGAAGACTGTTTGAATCTGAACAAACTTTAAGAACTGTTTGTTTGGCTGTACAGAAGCTTATGTGGGTGGGCATGGGTTTTTTTGTTTTTTTCTTGTTTGCAAAGTTTGTGAAGCTATTAAATGAATACCGGGAACGCTGGGCGTCCCTGCTGAGACTGCTGCCCCCGCAATGTGGCCATGGATAAAGCGAAAGAAAATGAATGCAGGAATATAATGAATATACAGTATATCTAAAATGTCAAGCTGAATGTAATTATGTATGTCAAATAATGCTAATATTGCTTTTTAAACTGACTTCATTATATTTTTCTGTCTACATTTGTTGATATATTTATTTGAATGAATAAATAATGAATGTTTGTAAATGCATGATAAGCAGCGTCTAAATAAGTCCAAATCTGAGTGAAACAAGGATTAAGATTCTGTCCATGTGCAATCCTCTCGGTGGGGGTCCAGACCTGTTAACAGCCTGTAAACACTCACATCAAATACTATTCAACGATTATTTACATTTAAAAGGAGCATTAGCATCGCAGACCTGTCCTCCAGCCCAAACACAACAAACAGCAGTCGTCAAAATGTTTTCCAAATGTCAGGAGATCAAACGTGGAGTGTTTTTGCAGCAGAATAAATCCTCGTTTTATTCTAATAGTAAAGCTTTATATAAAATGTGCCATTGCGTTATAAAATATGCAGTGGATTAGTTCCCATGTGTGCTAAAAATGCAGTGATTGCGACACTACATTTTAGGGGGGATGTGTGTGTGTGTAACTAAAATAACTTCAATAACATTCTTTCACTAAATACACGGTGCTGATAAACTACTACTGTCGCCACAGCTGCCCTGGGGCACTCGGACAGAAGCAAGGCAACCAGTATGTACCATCAGCCTCTCCCACCACCAACCATTCACACACACACACAGACACACCAGACTCATTCAAGGCAATGTGGGTGAAGTGTCTTGCCTAAGGACACCATGACAGTTTGGGATTTTACAGCTAGCTTTCACACGCAGGTATGGCCACAAAAGAACCAATATGTCCATAGAGCATCCTTTAGAACAACCCCGAAGCCCCAGCCTAAAGAGACTGACAGGCTGGGACCAGAACTATACGACTACTGTATTTACAGACACAGTTCAAGTTCAGGTAAAGGCTTTTATGAAGTCCCAGATTTCAAATACTGTTGGAGTCCAGCCCTCAAACCAAGATATCAAAAGCACTTAACAAAAGAGCAATGGAGGTCAAACCTTGGACAAAAATGAAAACATACTGGCCTTTTATCTTTAAGATGGCTTCCTAAAAATTTATTTCAGATTCAAACAAATTCAGAAGCCTTGGAAGTATAAACAAATGGTTGGTCCCTGAAGCTGCATCGCAGAGCCTCTGTCTTTATTCTACAATTTGAGTCCTACATCGTGTGGCCTCGGCCTTCGTTCTACAGCATCCTGGATCTATTGCCCGGCCGTCCGTGGGAGTGGATCCCTCCCTCAGTATGGGCCTCCCCGAGGTTTTTCACTCTTCTCCCACAGGGTGTTTAGAGTTCTTCATTGCCAACAGGGCTGGACTGGGACCAAAAAACGGCCCGGGCATTTATGCCTTCTTGACGGCCTGGCCGTATTTTTTTTATGTTTTACTTTTTTACGGTCATTTATACAGTATGTGGAAGCACATACTGTAGAGGATCAGTATGTATTAGGGTTTAATATTTTTCCCGAAAATGAGACGTATCAAATCCCGGGAAAAGACGCCTTTCCCGGGAAATCCCGGGAAATAGCTGTTGTTTGTAGTTGTTGTTTTTAGCCCAAGTAATGTATGATATCACTCAAATATATAATCCAACAAAAGCTGCCATCTCCACTAGTGTTTCACCAAGTGACTTGCTAGCTTTTATAAAGTAGCCATAGCGTTTTCAGACGTTTTGTTGATGGGCTTTCTTCAGGAATTTCACTATTATGAGATTCTAAATGTCTGCGCCATCCACTTGTCGAAAAGTGACGTGCGGTGTGGTTTGGAGGCACTGACTTCAGCCCTGTCAGATGAACATATATCATATAAATCAACAGAACCTACAGAGCGGCTTATTCACAATTAGTTTGGCTACAGCAGAATGTTTTCCATGGCCCGCATTGTTTGCTCATACAAAACGCAAAAGTTCGTAAAAGGCACATTTCCAATTGTGTTATGGGTCTTACCTTAGTTATTAATGAACAGCACAGACCACTTCAGTTCAGACCAGTTTCATGTTTAAGTCCAGATAATAGTTTGAGCGCAGATATGTAATCCCCCATTTGGAAATAAGCCCAAAGAGTTTTAAACCGTAAAACAAAACGGGTGCCACCTCCATAAACTCCTCTGTGTGTTCGCTGCAGCCGGCTCTCGGGCGCATCCAATTTGTAATATCAACCTTCTTACCCTTCTCCTCTCTTCCTTATCATTCCTATCGTCATTGTAAGCAGAACATTACCCTAAATGCATTTTATATGATTTTAAAATGTGTTATATGTATGTTAGCCAAACCTGTTGCTGCCCTTAAAAAGAAAGGTGCTTTCGGATAGAATTGGACGTAACCAAATTCTGGGCTCACATGTGCCCCGTACCCTGAGCCTGGCCTCATTACAAGTCGTGGTTTAGCGCGATTAAGACCCATATTTGTTGTCAAAAACACAATTTAGGAGCCATCCTCTCAACTGTAGACATGTTGATTGTAAATGAAATATGTTTGAACTTTGAACAACAATAAACGTGCTTTATAATAGGAGCGCACTGTATTTTTTTTTTTACTTTAATTTCCCGTTTCCCGTCATAACATTTCCCGGGAATCGGGAAATAGTTTTCATCAGATTTCCCGGGAATCCCGTATCCCGGGATTAAACCCTAGTATGTATGCGGTTTCAGCAATTAAAATAAAGTGCAATGGTCTATACCACAATATTATTTGTTACAGGGATGAGAATGGGACATTCTAAAAAAAAGTCTAAAATGTATAATGTCAGCCAATGGCTGTCATTAAATCTGTTTGATTTGTTTACAACATTTTACTTTTGGGCACAACCAACATAAACTGTTATTGCAACGGGAAAATGTAGGTACCCCAGCTTTAATCTGGCGAGTTTAGTTGCGCTTTGGGAGGACACACAGGGGAGACGCAGACTGTTTCTCGCAGCGCTGTATTTATTGTGTGCACTGGTTAGACACACACAACAAGCACAGGATGGTCCTGTGGCTCCCGTGTTGTTGTCAAAGCGGCTCACATAGCCACTGGACGTGGGAACCACTCATTACAGAGCGGCCACAGCTGCTCCAGAACGCTGCGGTCACGGAGGATGCGGAATCCTGTTCAGTTCATAAAGCAAACAGCAGCAAGTGTCCCGCGGCCACACGTGCCCCTCAAACATTTCTCAACAGATTTACACATTTCACAAAAACGTTTTTTTGTATGAGGCTGACATGCCAGCCCAAATATGGGCATCGGCCCTTCGGGCATTGCTCAGTACGCCAGATGGGCGGTCCAGCATCGGGCGTCCAAATGTATAGACTTTATCAAAATGCATGGACAGTGGTCGTCTGCCCCTTAAGGACCAATACCAATGTTTTTTTAATCATTGCATTTCTCGTGTTTGAACGGTTTAATTCTCTGATCTGTGCTGGCAAGTTTGACGGTTTTGTAAAATCCTCCGAGAGAACTACTGTTGTGATTCAGGGCTATACAAAAGGAAATTGAATTGGATTGAATTGAATTGAAGCTGAGGCCTTGTGGTTGACTGAGTGGTTTTAGGTGGTACAGACAAGGACAGGCAGATCCTCCACTAACGCCTCCTTGCTGGGTCCAAAAATACATAATATTTTTCTTCTTCACTGATTGCAAGTGGTAACAATCTTCAAAAATCACATTTATATCCTGCCTTTGTTCTCTCTTTTTTCCTGCTAAAAATAAAGAGAAATTCAGATGCTGATTCAGATGCTCCAAATACTTGGAACTACAAGTGAGTGTTTAGTTTACCCTGTTGGACACCGCTTGATATGGAGTATTCCATTTACAGGAAGCATAATGCTGATTCTCCTATTGTCAATTTTGAACGAGGAACAGCGAGAAGTCTGAGGATCTATAAACAATTTGTGCCTGAATCGGGAGCCAATGAAAATCTTTAGTGACTAACAAATGTGAGCAGCCTTAATTAGCAGAGGCAGACCTTACAAAAGAAACAGGGAGGCCTGAGTTGTTGCAATATTGAGATTCAATTAAATTTATTTGTGTATAGCCGTAAGTCACAACAGCGGTTATCTCGGAGGACTTTACACAACCGTTGAATTCTCTGACACAGATCAGAGAATCAAACAGTTAAAACACAAGAGCAGAAAACACATTGGTTTTGGTCCATAAAGGGCAGATGAGCAATGTCCATAAGTGTTGATAAATGTCCAAATGAAGAGCTCATTTGCAAAAACAGATATATCCAATTTGCAAATGTGTCCAAAAGTTGTATTCCTCTTGCTTCAACCTTCAACACACTACGTTATTGGAAGAACATTTGAAAGAATTTGCTCAAGTAAGTAAGTAGTAAGTAATGTTTATTTATATACCGCCTTTCACAGACAAGGGTCACAAAGCGGTTTACAATTGTTATTATTTTTTTGGGCACTTGTCCTCTCACTCCACACAGATGGGAGCGGGGGCGCCAAACAGGAGGCGCATGCCAGACCTATTGTACATATTTTTAGTGGTAGGGGAAACCGGAGTACCCGGAGGAAACCTACGCAGACACGGGGAGAACATGCAAACTCCACTCAGAAAGGCCCTGGTCCGACCGGGATTCGAACCCAGGACCTTCTTGCTGAGAGGCGAGAGTGCTATCCACTCAGCCACCGTGCCGCCCTCAAGACAGGAATTCTTGGGTTTCATTAAACTGGCCGCTAGGGGGCGAGTGAGCAGACGTGGGACAACCCCGTTTTGCTCCCATTGAAAACCATGTAAATCGTGTCTGTTTTGGAGTCAAAAGGCTCTCACCCTGTGCGGTGTACGGTTGTTGTAACATTCTTAATCGGGAGGGGGACACTCAATTCTGAGGGACTATACAAAAATATTTCTCAAAAGAGTCTTGAAGAAATTGCTGCGTTTTATCGGGTGGCCTGCAGGGGGCGGTTGTCTGGGAAAGCCTTTGCTCATCACCTGTCACAACATACAGTAAAGAGTAGCGCAATGGAGGAAAGTGACTATTGTAAAGGGCTGAACGGGATCGCACAGAGCCGTTATCGCAAAAAGATTAACTCGCATACTGGATATGACCCGTATAGTTTGTCAAAGTCGGAGTTTCAGCACAGAATGGAGGATTTACCTGCGGTGGAGGCGATGGACATCATAAACTACCTGGTGCTTCAGACGTCATACTACACTGCGGAACAAATGAAGGCTTTCAAAAGCCTGGAGGCATATAACTATTTTGTCTCGGGTTGGGTCAGCAATCTAGGGACGAAAGAAGCTTTGAATGATTGTCGCCTTGTTTTTGCTCGGGTGAGTAACTTTTATGAGTTTTGTTGTATATTTTAATATTTGACCATTTGAACATCATAGCCAGAAAGACCTCTGTGCACTCAGGAAAAACCCCAAGGACACAGGATAATCAGACATGAGTCATAAAGATAAAATGCTGTTTAAACAGGGCGAATTATTAACTTTAAATAATAAACATTTTGACGAGGACAAGAGTTCAGAACCTGATCTTGAGGCAGACTGGGAGATTCACCAACTGCATTCTGACGCCTCCCAGTGGACAAGGGACGTCAGCACACCCGGAAACTCCACCCCTTGGACGCATAAGGATGACGTCATCGGAAGTCTCCCTCATGAGCCCCTGTGTGTGTTTTTTGAGGTCAGACAGGACAGGGCAACGGACAGGGAAAGAGCAGGCATAGAATAGGAGCACTTTTGTTGAACATTCTGTATCTGATTGTAAAGATAATTAAATGCAGATGTTAAACTTGGAGAATCTTTTTGTCTGATTTCTGTATCAAATTGTGGACACGCCAGCCAAAGGGAATTATTGGCTTCATTTGGTGACCCCGACGTGATTTGATACGGAAAGAAGACAGAGATGAGCTCAGTTATAGAGACTGGATTTGTGGGTTTGGAAAAATCTCTCTGCTCTTCAAAAAGGTCGCTTCTAAGGTAAGCGGATCACAGTTTTGAAAATCTGCACATTGTTTTAAATAGAAGAGAGAGAGATTTTGGCTCGACAGATTGCAGCGTGGCCAGACGACCGCCGTGACGGGGCGTTCTATCGGACGCGATAGAACAATAGTCAGGTTTAGACGTTTTTAGCCTTGGGGGAAGCATTGGTCCCTCCTAAAAAAACAGAACATAGATGTTGAAAAGAGAGCCACAGGATTTAGAAGTGCAAAAGAGGCACACCTTCGTGCAGAGAGGCACAAGCATATTAGTGAAAAAATAGGAATAGAATTAGAGAAATAGGGACAGTTAGGGTCAGAAGTGATAGGATAATAAAAACTCCATATCCCCCGGGGGGCGGGAAAAAAAAGGGTACATTTAAACAGAAAAAAGCCAAGTATTTAAAATGTGGATTCTGATAATAATGATCTGATTAATGAGAAAAAAGGGAGCCACTTGGCTGTAACTATGAGTTTTCATGTGAAGAAATGACAAAAGATCAGTCTGGGAGTTTTTCTCTTGTATTGGGATGTAATGTTTCAATAGTTACAGAGAATCAGGGAAAAAAAAAAAAAAAAAAAGATTCTGCTGGAACTCTCGATACATTAATCATGTAGCAAATGGTAATGTTTCCCATTACTGACGTATTTAAGGATAAAATGTAAAGTGTCGTTTGACGTGAGAAAAACTTTTACCACTGATTAAGACCATATCACGATAAAAACGAGGAAAATGTAGCAAAGAAGGGGTGTATTTCAATCATCCATGTGTTCCTTTGTTCGAGAAGCCCTCCCCTCCCTCGTTCTGTCTTCTCTCTCTCTCTCTCTCTCCCCTTCCTCCTCTCTCTCTCTCTCTCTCTCTCTCTCTCTCTGTCTTTCTCTCTCTCTCGTGAAGAAAGAATTTTTTGTAGAAAATTACATTTATACACACGATAATGTTACTGACATGGAGTCATAGGATCACAGAACTTTGAGTTAGATTATAAAGAGGCATTATTTTATTTTTATTTTTTATCTGGACAAGTTTTTTTCCCTACATTTTGGTGATATAAAAGTTAGAATGATCTTAGAGAGCATTATACTTTTGGAAAAATAGGGCTTAGGATAGCAGTTGAATGCAGATTTGGTTTTCAGAATTTAATGTTTAAAATGTTAATATTAATTATTTCATAGGTTTATTTTGAATTGTAATTAATCATTGGTTTCGTATGGTAATTAACACACTTGTTTGTGCTTCTTGTTTGTCTGTTTTTTCCGAGAAAACTTCTGTCTGTCTCATTTGGCCAAAATCGTCTGCCACAAGACCTCAATCGGGCGCCATCAGCACGGACCATCTGCGTCTCCCCCGTTTCACCCACAGGGGGCAGCAAAGACTGCAGCATCGGCTGCAGCAGCTAACAGGAACTCTCGAAGAAGACCTCTCCGGCCTCCATTTCATGGAGAAGAACCAGACTTTTGCACAAACCGAGTGGAGTTCTGTGCACGGAGAAGAACGTTGTGTAAACCTAACAAGAAGAAGAAGGACACACACTGAGACAAAGAAAGACATGAGAAAGTGATTGAAAGAAGAAGAAAGAAGGTGATTATTGAAAGAAGAAGAAAGAAAGTGATTGTTTAAAGAAGAAGAAAAAGACATTGAGACAAAGACATTGGACACTTTGAGACAAAAGACATTGAAAGACGCCATGAGTAAAAGAAAGACATTAACGGACATTTGAGACGTGGCTGGCCTAAATGAGACACACAGAAGGTAAATATACAGACAGACAACAAACGCACAGAGACATATTAAGTCATATTTACACATTTAGGTCATTCGTTCATAACACCACATTTAGCTGCATGAAAGAATACAGGACAATCGTTAAAATTAATTAGACTCTTGCTTTAGCATGAGACACAAGGAGATTAGAACAGCAGTATATTTAAAGTAGAGGAGCTCTATTATTGAAACTAGTATTATTTAAAAAGTTATAGACGCGGAGAAGTTTAGAATTATTGATTTTGACTGCATGATCTTGGTAATACGGATATTTAAAGCAGTGTTTTCAACCTCTGAACCGTGGCTCGTTAATCATTTAAAAACAGTCACATGCACAGTTGAAACTGGTGCTAGAAAGAGAACTGCAGCTTTTAATGGACGCTGCATTTAGTACAAAATGGTTTGTTCAGACAATTAAAGTTTGAAAAATGATTTAAAGCATTTCTGAATTTTGGCTAAAGGTGATATTGGATCATTTCTGATAACACATAGACGCAACACTGTTCATTGGTTGAAAACAAAGATGTAGGGACATTTTTTGAAATCTTTTATGACATGTTTCTCTTCCAAATAGCTAAATTAGAAACAATTAGGACAATTATGTCTTTGATAACTGTTGGCCGTTTATTTGAGACATGATTGGTGCAAGTACGACAACACACATAAAACAATGGTCTTTTCTCCACATGAACGTGAAACAAAGGTGAAGTATTAAAGTTTGAAACTAATTTACATTTTTAAGGAATCCGAACTGGCTTTAAAAAAAAAAAAAAAAGGGAAAAACATTTATTGCACGTGCATGAGTTTTTTTTTAAGTAACAAGAGCTCATTAAAAATATAGGGGACACAGTCTGTGAAAAGCCCGAGTAAAGACCACGTGGTTTAAACACTAAAAGTTTGAAATGGATCCTTTTAGGAAAAATCTATTAAAAGCTCTGCATATTTTGCAGGCTCTGGAAGTTGCAACAATAGAAATAGCTCATGAGACAATTGTAATTGGACATGGAAAAATATAACAAAGTTAAAATTACAGGCCTTCTGTGTTATATGTTTGTGTGTGCTATATGTTTGTGTGTGTTATATGTTTGTGTATGTTATATGTTTGTGCGTCATATCAAGTACACTACGTTGACCTTAACAAACTGGACCAAAATACTAACGTGGGGAGTCGGTGTGTTGTGAGTGTGGAGTGAACGAGGAGTGCTGAACGGAATCATGGAATAACAAAAGTTTTCTGTAGTGTTTTAATGTGATCATGGAATAATCATTTTTTGCCAACAGCATACGGTGTAAGTACTAGAGATTCAAAGATAACAAGCTTTATTGAACAGGTGTAAAAGTGAGAGTACTCTGGGATGAGTACTCTGAGAAAGTACTCTGCGGAAAGTACTCTGAGATGAATACCTTGCTGAAGGTACTGGGAGCCCCCCTCTGCTGTTTGTCCTGACAGCGATTCGGTCCAACCGCAGTGAGCGGTCATTGGGCGGAGGACAACTTTGGTTTGTAATTCACATTTAGGGGAGTATAAAATTAGAAATATACATATTGTTAAGTCTGTATTTGGCTACAGCCTCTGCCCTGATGTCACACACCGTCTGTCAATGTAGTTATGTTTTGCCCAATTGGATTGATTGACAGGCTGCACAATGCGAAGAGAGGGAAGTGGGCGTTTCTTGTGTTCTAATGTTTGTTTTTCAGATGAAAGATAAACTGCACCTGCTTCAGGGATGACAGTAGTATGAATCATAAGGAAATGAGCCTCTACTTTGGCACCAAAGCCCACAATATGAATTGAGGACGATCCGGGAGGAGCAACAGGATTGGAACAGTAATCTACACACATACAGATGCATGTTTTATACTTTGGACCACGACCAACAGAGGGGAGTATTGTATTGTCATAGGTGGTCATGGTCCTTAACCTTCTAAATCATTAGAAAGAAGTGTAAAACATATATTTACAAGACCAAATACATAATAGAAAAGGGCAGTCTAAAAAGCAAAATGGGACAATTATTAAGTAATTTTCAGAGTTGCCAAAATGAAATAAAATTCTTTATTTGTCCCATAGGGGGTCATTCTAAATTTAGTGTTGTGCAAATTCAAAAGGAGAAATAATAGCGCTTATAACATCAAACAGATCTACTCTTTAAGATAATAGATCATATAATAATAAGATAATAATAGAATAGAATGAAATAGTCTGGAGCTATAATGTCATTGGATTCGAGGAGCTATAGGTTGAAAAGTCGCTAAGAAGAGGTGTCAGAATAAACAATAGTAATAATAGTTAGACTAGTGAATAATCAAAATAGTTCTATTGTGGAAATAAGTATAAATAAGGTCAAATTGTTCTAATAACTAAAGTAAAAAGGAATCAAATGGAGTCAGATTTTAGATGTTTCTGTTTTCCACATCTGTAGGAACTAGTGCAGATGTGTTTATAGAGAGTAGTATTAAAATGCAGACATAGAACGACAGGCTTTAACACAATTTTAAATCTAAATATAGCTTAAATATAACATTGCTCTTGACGCAGCCTCTGAGTTGCTCCATTGGAGAACAGGTTAAATGTTATTGTTTATTACAAACAGCTGATGTATTTACACATATTAAGTTTGGGACAACTCTTTAAACAGTTATAAGCAGTGGACAGAAGCCAGGAATGTGCTTTTGTTTATTAAATAATTAAATGCATAGCCTTATAATCGTAGAGAACGTTTAAAAATAGTTAAAATCCCTTTCAGGCAACTTGATTTAGATGTATGTCTTTAATATTGGAGAACGACTGTGTTGTTTTTGGAATTGTCTGAAATACAATACATAAAATAGTGATTTGCAGAACAAGAACCAGCCAATGAAAAATCGTCTATTGCCAATGCAATTGTTACAATCAGAACTCAAAAATTGGGAATATGCTTTGGCTCAAACTACAACCAAGATTTGGAGTCACAATAGAGTATAAAATAGATAGATGCTTTCAAAAATAGAGATTATTTTTAGACAGGGCTAATATCAAACGGTAAAAAGACCATTTCCTTCATATTATGTCCAAAAGTATTTACTTCAAAGGTAGATAAAGTTCATTACAGTTTATGCACAGTTTTATTAGATACTGTCAAATTCACTTGTTTCAAACATGGGTGAATGTTGACAATGCAAAAAGCTAATGAGATAGATCAGGGGTGGCCAACCCGCGGCTCGTGAGCCGCATGCGGCTCTTTGGCTGGTTCCGTGCGGCTCTCGGGCTTTCACTCGACAAGCGTCAAAAACGCCTCGGTGGTGGCGCTGCCTTTCATTCCATATGTAGTTCTGACCAATAGTAAAGGCCGACTTCACTCCACTAGCCAGGCCACCAAAACAATCTGACGTCGGCGAACGTCAATTCTGGTTGGTCAGATGCGCTGTCAATCACTCTGCAGCTGTAGCAAATATCATAACAAACAACACGTTGCCTCGAACCATGACGTCCGTACGGAAAACAATTCCTTGGTAACTGGATGAGGGCAACACCTTCCTCAGTTTGAGGAGAGGACACCAGCCTGATCTCGCTGGTTCCACCAGAAACCAGAAGGTGTTTGTGGAGCTAGCACTAAGGACGGAGCAGAATGATTCCCACAAACATGACAATGCAGAGAAAAGTTAAAAAGCTTAAAAGTGACAACCGTGAAATGAAAGATCGCAGCAGCAGAAGTAGAGGCAGACCCGAAAAGTCTGGAGGTGGTTTGACCAAATGGATTACATTTACGGACATCGGCTAACACCGGCTAACATGCTAAAACCAGCTAACAACAACTAGCATTACACCAGGAGATAAGCCAACTCTGCCTGGTGAGTGTCTGTCTTCAATCAAATGCAAAAGTATCTGGTCTTATACTGAACATGTGTCTGTGGTTCTAAATCAGCTAAAGTGGTGTTGGTGTTATGTGTCAAATCTATATCTTTTACTAAAGACAGTTGTGTTTCTGCTGAACACTGGGTTGAAACTTGATTTTTTTTTTCTTGGTTAGAGATTGAAAGCATTCATTTCGGAATCATAATTGATGTTCGCTGACGTGAAATTGTTCTGGTATCGACTCGCCCGGTTAGAACCAGGGCCAAACCATTAATAAAAAGTACTGGGGAGCGGCTAAAGCGAGCGGTGGAAGCGCCCGCAAACCGGGGAGAGTCGAGTCCAGCCCTTTAGTGCTGTACGAGTCAATTTCTGTCATTATCATGTTGATGACATTTACAATAAATCTGTCTGAGCAGAGCACACCTCTCTCTGCTCAGACAGATTGCATGTGTGTGCGCGTGTCTGCTCGTGTGCGTACAGTACGTGCGCGTGTGCGTGCGTGTGTAAGGGTTGGGGTGATGTTTATGTAGTGCACATTTGTATGATGTGGCTCTTTGCTGTAACACAGTAAAAAAAATTGGCTCTTAGTCTCTGACTGGTTGGCCACCCCTGAGATAGATTAATGAGATCGATTAGAACCAACACAGATTCAAGAACATTTGAAAGCATTTTAATGTATTTGGGTATAGCACAAAAGTAGATCTTTAGGTAGTTTTGAGAATTTTAAGAGCTGTCTATTTGTCAGCAACAGATTAGAGAATCAAAATACCGTTGTATAGGGACTAACCCCAGAGAAACCTGCTAAAATAGATTAGCTCCTGTACGGATAATACCAATTTGATTAACGATGTACATTTATCCCAAACGGTCTGAGAGAAGGAAGTGACAGCACTTCCTGGTTCAACAAAATGTATTTGGAAATGAGCAAAGCCCCACGAAATGGCCCAAAGCCACTGATAATGACAGCAAACCACAGTATAGATAGATTTATTAGATAAAAACATATTTTTAAGAATATGGCTCAATAAAAGCAAAGATGCAAACATATTGGTAAATAGATTAGAATAGTTTAAACTATAGTGAATAGTTTTAGTGCATACATTACAGACGAGGTTGAAGAAGAATCAGAATGACAGCAGTGGTCATCAAAGAGTTTTGTGAAGGAATGTTTCGAATGTTGTTGTGTGTGTATTCTTTCTGTATTAATTCTTCACAGATAACGAGCCAGAACCAAGAACCAAGGCGATGATGGACGAGCTCCCCAGTCTCGGCACCCAGAAGGGATATTGAAAGATTGTGACCTAAATTGGTTTAATATAGGTCAACAGAGGGGAACTGTTGTATATTTTAATATTTGACCATTTGAACATCATAGCCAGAAAGACCTCTGTGCACTCAGGAAAAACCCCAAGGACACAGGATAATCAGACATGAGTCATAAAGATAAAATGCTGTTTAAACAGGGCGAATTATTAACTTTAAACTAGAAACTTGCAATGGCTGAAGCCATTGCGATTGACTGCGGAACAGATCTAATGTGGAAATCTGCTAAAAAAAATCCTTGAAATCCTTTAAAAGGCCTTGAAACTGTTAAAATACTTGATAGATATTTGAAACTCCTGAAGTCCTTGAAATTGTTGAAACCTTTAAACTCCTGAAATCCTTGAAACTGTTGAAACATTGAAACTCCTGAAATCCTTGAAACTTTTTTAAACCTGGAAACTGTTGAAAGTGTGGAAACTCCTGAAATCCTTGAACCTCCTGATATCCTTGAAACTGGTTAAATTCTTAAACAGTTGAAATCCTTGAAACTACTGAATGTATTGAAAGTGTCCTTGAAACTGAAAAAATCCCCTCACCGCTGAAACAATTTGGTTCCTGTAACTAAGGAAACCTGGTCTGTGGTCATTATCTGGTGGTGGTCTGAGTCTTCGTTTGGGTCTTGGTCTGGTGGTATAATGCAACCTATTAGGTTGCATTATACTGGTTTACATGGAAAAATCCCTATTAGGTTGCATTATACTGGTTTACATGGAAAAATCCCTATTAGGTTGCATTATACTGGTTTACATGGAAAAATCCCTATTAAGTTGCATTTATACTGGTTTACATGGAAAAATCTCTATTAAGTTGCATTATACTGGTTTACATGGAAAAATCCCTATTAGGTTGCATTATACTGGTTTACATGGTACAAATCCCTATTAAGTTGCTTTATACTGGTTTACATGTAAAAACCCCTATTAGGTTACATTATAGTGGTTTACATGTAAAAATCCTTATTAAGTTGCATTATACTGGTTTACATGTAAAAAACCCTATTAAGTTCCATTATACTGGTTTACATGTAAAAACCCTATTAAGTTGCATTATACTGGTTTACATGAAAAAAAACCCTATTAAGTTGCATTATACTGGTTTACATGGAAAAATCCTATTAAGTTGCATAATACTGGTTTACATGGAAAAATCCCCATTAAGTTGCATTATACTGGTTTACATGAAAAAAACCCCATTAAGTTGCATTATACTGGTTTACATGGAAAAATCCCTATTAAGTTGCATTATACTGGTTTACATGGAAAAATCCCTATTAAGTTGCATAATACTGGTTTACATGGAAAAATCCCCATTAAGTTGCATTATACTGGTTTACATGTAAAAAACCCTATTAAGTTGCATTATACTGGTTTACATGGAAAAATCCCTATTAAGTTGCATTATACTGGTTTACATGAAAAAAACCCTATTAAGTTGCATTATACTGGTTTACATGGAAAAATCCCTATTAAGTTGCATTGTACTGGTTTACATGGAAAAATCCCTATTAAGTTGCATTATACTGGTTTACATGAAAAAAACCCTATTAAGTTGCATTATACTGGTTTACATGTAAAAACCCCTATTAAGTTGCATTATACTGGTTTACATGGAAAAATCCCTATTAAGTTGCATTATACTGGTTTACATGGAAAAATCCCTATTAAGTTGCATTATACTGGTTTACATGGAAAAATCCCTATTAAGTTGCATTATACTGGTTTACATGGAAAAATCCCTATTAAGTTGCATTATACTGGTTTACATGGAAAAATCCCTATTAAGTTGCATTATACTGGTTTACATGGAAAAATCCCTATTAGGTTGCATTATACTGGTTTACATGTACAAATCCCTATTAAGTTGCTTTATACTGGTTTACATGTAAAAACCCCTATTAGGTTACATTATAGTGGTTTACATGTAAAAATCCTTATTAAGTTGCATTATACTGGTTTACATGTAAAAACCCCTATTAAGTTCCATTATACTGGTTTACATGTAAAAACCCCTATTAAGTTCCATTATACTGGTTTACATGTAAAAACCCTATTAAGTTGCATTATACTGGTTTACATGAAAAAAACCCTATTAAGTTGCATTATACTGGTTTACATGGAAAAATCCCTATT
Source organism: Knipowitschia caucasica (assembly GCA_964034765.1). Classification (NCBI taxonomy): domain Eukaryota; kingdom Metazoa; phylum Chordata; class Actinopteri; order Gobiiformes; family Gobiidae; genus Knipowitschia; species Knipowitschia caucasica. Next base: position 32,850,231 of record OZ035835.1, read on the forward strand.
AAGTTGCATAATACTGGTTTACATGGAAAAATCCCCATTAAGTTGCATTATACTGGTTTACATGGAAAAATCCCTATTAAGTTGCATTATACTGGTTTACATGGAAAAATCCCTATTAAGTTGCATAATACTGGTTTACATGGAAAAATCCCCATTAAGTTGCATTATACTGGTTTACATGGAAAAATCCCCATTAAGTTGCATTATACTGGTTTACATGGAAAAATCCCTATTAAGTTGCATTGTACTGGTTTACATGGAAAAAACCCTATTAAGTTGCATTATACTGGTTTACATGGAAAAAACCCTATTAAGTTGCATTATACTGGTTTACATGTAAAAACCCCTATTAAGTTGCATTATACTGGTTTACATGGAAAAATCCCCATTAAGTTGCATTATACTGGTTTACATGAAAAAAAACCCTATTAAGTTGCATTATACTGGTTTACATGAAAAAACCCTATTAAGTTGCATTATACTGGTTTACATGGAAAAATCCCTATTAAGTTGCATTATACTGGTTTACATGGAAAAATCCCTATTAGGTTGCATGATTACACTGAAGTCCTTGAAACTGCTGAAGTCCTTGAAACTGCTGAAGTCCTTGAAACTGCTGAAGTCCTTGAAACTGTTGAAGTCCTTGAAACTCTTGAAATCTTGAAACTGCTGAAATCCTTGAAACTGTTGAATCCTTGAAACTGTTGAATCATTGAAACTGTAGAAATGTCTGAAAGAGCTGAAGTCCTATTAAAATGCATGGGCCTATTAAAATGCATTGCAGAATTCTCAATGCAGATTTTTGTCCGATTGCGGAAAAACCGGAAATCGCTGAAGTCCCAAAAGTAATAGCAATAATCTCCCAAACATGTGGAACGTTTTGATGTATAACTTGTGGAAATTGTTGAAAATGTGAAAGCTGTGAAACGTGTCAAAAAAAATGACGGAATAAAGAAATACAAAACCAATGGTTGACTGCGGAAGGTTCCGCAGTCAATCAATAAACATTTTGACGAGGACAAGAGTTCAGAACCTGATCTTGAGGCAGACTGGGAGATTCACCAACTGCATTCTGACGCCTCCCAGTGGACAAGGGACGTCAGCACACCCGGAAACTCCACCCCTTGGACGCATAAGGATGACGTCATCGGAAGTCTCCCTCATGAGCCCCTGTGTGTGTTTTTTTAGGTCAGACAGGACAGGGCAACGGACAGGGAAAGAGCAGGCATAGAATAGGAGCACTTTTGTTGAACATTCTGTATCTGATTGTAAAGATAATTAAATGCAGATGTTAAACTTGGAGAATCTTTTTGTCTGATTTCTGTATCAAATTGTGGACACGCCAGCCAAAGGGAATTATTGGCTTCAGTTTCGGCGTTAATATAGCTATTTTTGGCATGCATATTATCATGTTTATGCTAATGCTAATTACTGAAACACACATAATGTAATATTTCCAATGTAAAACCTCATATGATTGTCATATTTTGATGTTGTATTTACATCTTTATGTATTGGTTTATTTGATTGGGACTGTACATGCTAAGTAACATACATAATATGAGCAATCATGATATCAAACATAGAAGATATTTTTATTCGTCAAAATTGATTTAAACGCTTTGTTCAAGTCCAATTCGAAATTGTGTTATTTATGTGTTGCAAGTTAAAACACATCTGTTGTCCCAATGGGAAGGGGTCAAAAATTGTGAATAATATCAAAAAATACATTTACATACAAGGCATCAGTGACATCAGTGTTTTCGAACAATTAGCGATTTAAAAGGTGTCATCTGTGGTTGGTGCTGAGCAGACTCTGGTGTTTATGATAGAGACGAGAAGCTAAAAAAAATATCTTCATCAGAAAACAGCAGCCTTCCTCTGTACGAGGTGATGAGCCAGAGGAGCGCCTTCAATAAAAGGCTCACTCACCTGCTCCACTGACTAGTGGCACCAAATGACGCTTTTTAAATGCTAATCTATTAACATCTGCTTGGATGATTGATTGTTTTTGAACAGATGAAAACAAATACATTTCTCTTGGGATTAATAAAGTAATTATATTTTATTCCACTTCTATAGGTCAACCATTCACAAAGAAGCAGTGAAAAACCTTTAAAAACATGGTTTGTGGCTTGAGACAGCGGAGAGGTTGTCACAGCCCATTGCGACTGTATGGCTGGGTAATTACTACTAGTAAATATGATGTATATGTTGTATACAGCCATTTTAAGTAGAACATTATGTAGTTACTATTTAGACAGCAACGATATGATTAAGACTTGATTAGAGAAAGTCAAATATTCTTCTACTGAGGTGTGTAGCAAAGCTAAATGGTGCTTCATCAACTTAATGTATAGTAATAAGTTACACCCTCTTCTTCTCTTTGTCTTATGAGATATATAATAACTCAAGTTCATTAAAAAGTAAGAAATAATGATTACTGCAATATGTTTTTTTGCTATTACTTGCAGTTTATCAGAATCATGTTCTCATGTGGGGGCCATACTTTTTGCTACCGAGGCTGGGGTAAAAATGAGAAATTCCTCATGCACGACAGAGAAATGTCAGTGGCTAATGCCATCAAACATAAAAAAGGTAATATTATAGTTTGATATATTATATATTTGCCATCTTTAGTTTTGTGTATATATAAAACAGATCTTTTGTGTGCAGATACCAGCTGCACCGGTGGCAATGATAGATTTCACATCTGCAAAAAGGAAAAAGTTAAATTTAGATGATGCAATTTCGGGGAAGGCAGGTAAGCTTTTCTGTCTGTTGTCATTTTTTGTGCATTATGTTTTCATATTAAGATTCACCCAAAATCACCTCCTACATCATACCCTCGACAGCTTTGGCTGCTGCTGGTTATCTCAAGTCTGTGGTCCACAAATTGTCATCAAATGTTTTTTTTGGCCGATTCCTACTTTTAGCAGTATGATTACAGTCAGCTGTTAATCACCTCATACTTCCTGCCTGGGATAGGAATGAGGAGAGAGATCCTTGCTGCTATCCCAAGGCCATGTAACACTATTGTGCTAAAGAAAGCAACATTAGCAGCTGAAACTGTCAAACTACAATACACAACATTGGCATAATGTTGCATATTGCGTTTATTCAACAATGAGATAAACATTAACATGTTAATTTTCTTGTTACATTTCAACAGACAATACTCCTATCACTGACATCCACCACAACACGCAATGTGTTGTTCCAAAAATTGAAAAAGCCTCAGCTACGTATGTTAAATTTTTGGAGGACTTAAAAACAAACTTTCCAAGAAGTGCTGCGCTGATGAGTAGGGAACCTTATCACTTAGATTTTGTTCCAAAGTCTTTTTCCAAACTCCCCAAACCACAAATCTTTCTGAACAATAGATTCAGAAAGATTGGTTAAAGCGCAGCAAATGACAGTGATTTTGTCAATCAGCGCCATTGAATCACTTGATTTGACTGCCATCAATCAATCAATCAATCAACGTTTATTTATAGAGCGCCTTTCCTACACAAGGCAACGCAAAGCGCCTCACAACCCATATAACATCATGCATAAATCATCAAACATTAGAATTTAAGTAAACATAAAAAGACAGATTAAGAGCACAAGATATATAAAATCACACAAGTAGTTAAAAACCGTAAAAAATTAAAATCACACAAGGGATTACAATCATAAATAATCATAAATAATCATAGCGCATTAAAAAGATTAAAGATAAAAACAAATGTAAAATCATTCACTTGTATGCACAGCTAAAAAGAACTGTTTTCAGTTCAGTTTTAAAAACTGCTAGAGTAGACGCCTGTCTCACACTCTCGGGAAGACGGTTCCAGACTCTAGCTGCATGAATCTGAAACGCAGCCTCCCCATGTCTAGTTCCGACTCTTGGCACTAACAGAAGTCCAGTCCCTGTGCTCCTCAGAGTCCGAGTTGGTTCATATGGCACCAACATGTCGCGGATGTACCCTGGTGCGAGGCCATGGAGAGACTTGTACACAAGTAAAGCTACTTTAAAATCTATTCTCTGAGCCACAGGAAGCCAGTGCAGAGACCTGAGGACCGGACTAATGTGGTCGTACTTCCTGGTTCTAGTCAGGACTCGAGCTGCAGCATTTTGGATGTACTGCAGCTGTTTTTACCGCTTGTTTAGAGAGACCTGTGAACAAGCCATTGCAGTAGTCCAATCGACTGGAGACAAATGCGTGGATAAGAATCTCCAAGTCTGCTTTAGACACAATGTTTTTAATTTTAGCAATGTTTCTTAGGTGGAAGTAAGCTGATGATGTCACAGATGATATGTGGCTATTGAAATTCAAGTCTGAGTCCATTATTACTCCTAGATTTCTGACCTGAGTTGAGGGTTTCAGGGAGAGAGACTGGAGGTGGCAGAAAACGCTCTCTCTTTGTTTCTGAGGTCCGAAAACAATAATTTCAGTTTTTTCTGTGTTTAGCTGGAGAAAGTTATTTTGCATCCAATCACTGATCTGTTGGATACAGTGAAGGAGCGAGTCCACTGGTCCATGTTCTCCTGCTGTCAGGGACACATAGACCTGAGTATCGTCAGCGTAATTGTGATAGGACACGTTATTACTGTGTATTAACCTACCCAGAGGCAGCATGTAAATATTAAACAGGAGAGGCCCCAGGATTGAGCCCTGTGGCACTCCGCAGGTCAGGGCCAGATGGTCTGAGACACAGTTTCCGATCTCCACAAAATACTTTCTGTCCTGTAGGTAGGATATAAACCAGCTTAGGGCTGTTCCAGAAACACCAACCCAGTCCTCAAGTCTCTGAATGAGGATACCATGATCGACAGTGTCGAAAGCAGCACTCAAATCTAACAGGATAAGAACTGAGACTTTTCCTGCGTCAGTGTTAAGTCTGATGTCATTTGTTACCTTCACTAGAGCGGTCTCTGTGCTGTGGTGGGGTCTAAAACCAGACTGGAACATATCAAAAGAGTGATTGATTATTAAAAATTCTGTAAGTTGGTGATAGACAACTTTTTCTAGAATTTTACCCATGAAAGGCAGATTTGAAATGGGCCGATAACTTTTAAGTGCCAAGGCATCCAGACTCCTCTTTTTTAGGAGGGGTCTGATGACTGCCGTTTTCAGGGCCATTGGGAATGTTCCAGATTCAAGAGACATATTTACTATATGCGTGAGTGAAGGTAAAAGACTGCTCAGAACAGATTTAAGAAATCTAGGAGGTAATACATCCAGGCTACATGTAGAAGAACTCAGACTTGTAATTATCATTTGGACAGTTTCATTTTGTACTGGTGTAAAGTGTGTCAGCCCAAAAAGCTTCACTGGCTGTTGGATTGTAATTTCTACTGTGGAGGTGATGGCATTTTTGATGCCTTGGACTTTGTCATTAAAAAACTCTGCAAACTCATTACATTTGGTTTTGGAGGTAAGCTCTGATGGCATCTTAACAGGGGGATTTGTCAATTTATTTACCGTTGAGAACAGAACGCGTAGATTGCCACTACAACCTTCGATTGTTTCGGAAAAATGTGTTCCAGAGGCATTGCCCTACTCTGCAAGATCTGGTACTTTCTGCGAACTAAACCAATTACCCTTTCTACATGGATGCGGATACTTGCAAGTTTTCTAGTTTCTTCAACCTCATAAGCAGACAGCTGTTTCTTCCCCCGTGTGAATGCTGGAGTCTTCAAAGAAGCACAGAAAAATCCTACACTGTCTTCAATTGTGAACCCTCTATCTGCAAGCACAACATCTCCAGGAAGTAGCTTATTTAAGATCCCACATTTTTCAGTTATTTCTTTGTCACTAGTCCTCCCTCCCCATGCCTGTGAAATGAAGGTAACATAACCCTGAGGAGCAATGCCAATAAGATACTTGATTGTGTTGTGGTGCTTATAATTGGACCAGGTTTGTGCTCTTGCCAAAAGGTTTGTTGGTTTCTCAATGAATACTTCAAAACAGTCCAATATCACTGCAACTTTAAGTCCGAATGCTTGTCTGAATGACATGGGCAGGGTGGCTTGTAATACTTCTCGTTCAGGCCAATCAATTAGGAATTCAAGTCTTCTGTGGAGAATGTGAATTAATTTGACACAAATTCGAGACACAGTGGCTGTTGATACATTAAATCGATAGGCAAGATCTTGGAGCTGAAGATTTAATCTTAGTCGCATGAGTATCATAATAAATTGTTGAAATTTAGAGAGTGTGGACAAGTGTGATGTAGTTATGTATGGGTTCACAGAGATTATATATTTGCATTAAAAGTAAACAGTTGGGCAGTCCTGTGTAGAACTTAGTTTTTTCATTATTCTGAAAGGTCTCTGGGGTCAAGGTACAGTTATGTACTTTCTCCCTGAGGTTGCAGATCTCTGATGTATATCCTCTCATGGTGTCCTCCAGTTTAGAGATGTCCATCATGGACAGATCGGTCTGGCATTCTGCATCTACACATTATGTAAAGAAAGAATTGTGACACATTTCATATTTCTAATAATTATCAAACATAACAGCAATTAAAACGTGTTATAAAAACCTTTGAAACGTTCCTCTTCATGCATTGATGAACTTTCATCATACAAGTTGGGTGAAGAGGTGTCAGTCTCCAGCTCAGCGGCAGTAAAGAGGTTGTTATGACTCTGTGCGCTTTCCTCACTCTGTTGTGTTGCGTCATGTGGTTCCGCATGGCCTCGTTTGTACCCAAGGTTGACAGTGGGTGCCCAATCTGGGGAGTTCACATCTGTTGGGGCACTTGGGCGCCCTGAAATAATCAAATTACATCAGAAATGTGTTAGTACAACACAGATATCTTTACTTTGGCAAAAAGATACAATGCTATTCCAGCCTGTAAGTAGTGCTGGTCTCAATTATATGGTGTAATTAAAAACATGCAAAGATACAATATTAAAGAAATAACACAGCTCTTACCTGTTACAAAGTGATCGCTGCAAACTTTAGCACTAGCCCGGGTCGCGCCACCCGATTTCAGTCGGAGATTGCTGATCCACCTCGCCCGCCTCATTCGAGTGATTTTTTCAAAATGTACTCCTTTATATGAGACCACAGTTGGAACAGCAAAAAAACTCTTATCTTTCTCTCTATTCGCGCGGTTGCTACAACCGTACACCGCACAAAATGATGGCATTTTAGCTGAAGACTGTTAGCTAAGATATTAGCACTTCTTCTACATATCTCCGAGTACATAGTCGGCAGACTGCACCGCCAGGCTACGTCACGTCCTGTCCCACGTATGTCATTTCCGCCACTGCCCTGACGTCATATGCAACCCAAGAATAGGTCAGGCTTTTTCAAAAAACTACGGTAAAAAGGCAACTAGTAAGCCTTTCATATATTTTTTCTAGTGGCACTTATCTGTTTTTGTAAATGAACTATTCAAATGTTGAGAGATGTATTAAACCATATATGAACTTAATGAAATAACTTAAGATTTGACCTGAGAATTAGTGCCACCTTTTTTGAACCCTTGTCACTGTCACCTCAGCCTAACCCGGCTTCTAGTTCAATACAAACCAAGAGCCTTTATGAGTCCAACCCCATCTGTATTCCACACGCCCTTTATGGGGAAGGCACAGGAGTTTAGTGTGGTCCCATCTTCTGTCACAACACATATTTCTCCTGATGCTGTGTAAATCCCGCAGTAACTTTCAGGAGAGAGATGGCATCGTCATGACACTACACAGACAATAGTTTTCTTCAAATGAACTCATTCATGAAACTCATTCAAAAAAGCAACCCTCAAAAGGAAGCAGCAATAAACGAACAATAAAATCTACATCATGGTGAGATTTACAGAGATTTTTGAGACGTTTGGAAATGGGAAGTCTTTGCTAAGGTTTGTTCGGAGACGGCAAGCAAATGCATTGTCGTAATAAGCAAGACAAATCTATTTGCATGATCTGTGATTTCATTCCCAGAAAAAAAGGGTTTAATTCAATTCAATTCCATTTATTTTTGCATAGCCCTAAATCACAGCAGTTGTCAACTCGGGGAACTAAACAAAAATGTCAATTTATCAACACAGATCAGAAAATCAAACAATCTCAGGAATTGCAATGATAACAAACACATAGGAGCCACTGATCCATAGGGGGCGGATGACCAATGTTTTTTTTATATTAATCCTGTGTTCCTTCAACTGTCAGACTGTACAACAGACCTGGATGAGTCTTTTGCTGCTGAACACCTGAATTTCTCCAACGGGGATCAATAAAGTACCTATCTCTATATATTACATTCAGACTCAAGGTTCACTATAGAACAAGAAATAAAGACAGAGACTAAAAAATAAAAACTCACATTAAGCAAAAATACAGACCGCTTATAAAAAACAGCAGTTTCCTAAAAGGAGACGGGTAAATATCCATTAATGTCCTTAAATGTCCCGGATCATCACCGTCCTTCGCTCCTCCTACATTAGCTCGAATACTTTAAACCAACTTTTAATGTTGTTTTATACTGTACTTGTCTGGTGCACACTGGGGACTTTTGCTAATGTATTCCAATGTGGTTTTACTGCAAACGGCGAATAAATTAATCTGAATCTGAATCTGACCACAGTGGGAATAAAAGTGAGAAACCTTGGGGAGGCCCACATTGAGGAAGAGACCCGCTCCCACAGAAAGACAGGCTATAGATCCAGGACTCAGGCTGTAGAACGAGGACCGTGGCAGGTTTGAGTTGGCTCCCAGGCGGGGAAGGGGGTGCAGCCCATATAATGCTTTTTGCTCTTGTTACTTATAGACTCACAGTGGCATAAGAAACTGAAATGTAAGTAATAAAACAGATTTTTCAAAAGGTTATTCAAGCAAAATGTTCTTGGTTAACTGAACTGCACTCTTTGGCATTGCAATAGAGCTGCCTCCAAATGTAAAAACACGGGTCTCTTTGAAAAGCATACTATACTTGCCATCAATGCTATCAATATAACTCATGCCACAAAGGAAGCTGTGAATCGTACAAATCGTTTTCCATGCAACTGTGGTTATAGTGGTATATTTTACTTTCTAGTGTTACTGATTTGCAGCAATAAATACAGCTTCTTGGAATTAAAAATCCTAAATGAATCAATCTCAATGCATGGATTAGAACACCTTTGTGAATGAAACTTACACTGGGCTCTTACAAAGTATTTTTTCCAGGATCAATACTAACTTGAAAGGAGCTGTTGGTAATATTTACTCTTGGTGGTCCAATAAAATCATTACAATTACAATCCAGAATCTTCCAGCTCCCTAAACACCGATGACTGATGCAAACCACCTGCTGGAGTTTAGCTAGAAATGTGTGTTCCCTGTGTATATTACGTATGAGCTTTTAATTTGTGTACCTGGTTGTCTGTGGGGATATGTTTTTGTTTGTGAGTTTTGTTTAAAAAAAAAAGGAAGCTGATTATCACCTGACAAACTGGCAACCCAAATGAAAACACAAATATCAAAGGCATTGGCATTTTGATAAAAAAAACATCTAATTTTAAACATTTGTTCAGAGAAAGTCAAACAGGTTGTGAATCTTCTCAATAACTTCCCTGTTAGAGCAAGTAGGAAAAACAGAAGTACTTGAATTATGTTTATTTTTAAGTAAATGTGTCTGTGAGAAGAAGAAGACGATAGTGAATTAAAACTCATGTTGTTTATTGTGAAGTTTAATCTTATATTTTACTCGGTGATCCCAGCCGATAGATTAGAGCGTTGTGTAAATGGTACTTTTACAATTTCACAAAAGTTTCTAAACTCGTGCCTCAAATCACATCTCATAACAATCCATTTGTATCGATTTTGCTGCATAAGTTGTATTTTTTTCTCATTGCATTTCAAATTCCTCCGTGTCTAACTCGGTCATGGATCACGAATATCCCCATGAGAAATGGCGTCAGCCAGAGCACAGTAAATGCACGGTAAATGACAGTTCTACATGCTTGGGCCATGGGAGAGGAGCAGAGTGGAGTGCAGCAGAGATTGGTGCGGTTAAGCCTGTTAGCATGTTGTGCTGCGAGAAGAGCTGACATATGGTTCCATAGAAAAGATTGTGTGTGTTCAGCAAGCTAATATGCTACACTGGCTGTTGGTCCATTACTGCGATGCAAAAGTACATTGAAGAGTCCGCATCCTAAGTCAACACTTGTTGCAGCAAATGGAAATACATTTAGCTCAGATGCTCACTGTAAGGCGATATACAGAAGAGAGAACAGGCCCATATCAATCTTATCCCAATTCTCAAAAATTCTAGAAAAGCTCTTTGTAAAGAGAATGGACCCATTTATCGAAAAACATAACATCCTAACCAACAACCAATAGAAACGTTTTAGAAACAACAAATCAACTGAACTAGCTCTAATTGACCTTGTCGAAAACATAACTGAGGATATAAATAAGAAAAAGTTTGTAATGGGGATTTTCATTGATTTAAAAAAAGCATTCGATACAATCGATCATCCAATTCTCATTTCAAAGCTAAAAAAATATGGTTTCAGGGGAATCGTGCTCAACTGGGTTGAATCATACTTAACTAACCTGTTCCAATACGTTCAAATCAATGACAATAAATCAAGTCATAAGAACATAGTTTGTGGAGTCCCCCAGGGAAAGGTCCCAAACTATTCTTACTGTATATTAATGATCTATGTCTAATGTCAACAAAAATGAAAATTGTACTATTTGCAGATGACACAACCATTACTTGTTCTGGGGATAATCTTGAGCAACTCGTATCCCAAGCATCAACTGAACTAAGTCAATTGAAAACTTGGTTCGATAGAAATAAATTATCGCTCAACATCTCTAAAACAAAATACATGATATTTGGAAATCGAGTTATATCATGTCAAGCTCCAGTTAAAATTGATGATACAGTAATAGAACAAGTCGATCAGTTCAAACTTCTTGGTGTGACACTTGACAGTAAGCTGTGTTGGAAACCCCATATTTCGTGTATCAAAACCAAAGTGGCTAGGAACATTGCTGTTCTGTACAAGGCAAGACCTGACTACAAATCCTTCCACTTACTCTACTGTGCTCTCATTCTACCATACTTGAGCTATGGAGCTCAAGTATGGTAGAATGCTTGAGCTCCATACCCCATACTTGAGCTATGGAGCTCAAGTATGGGGTAATACATATCAAACCAACACAAAATCTCTTTTTATCCTTCAAAAAAAGGCAGTATGAATCTTGCACGGAGCAGGTTATAGAGATCACACTAATACGTTATTCCTGAAATCCAAATTACTAAAGTTTGATGATTTAGTTAAATTTAAAACCTTGCAAATCATGTACAAAGCAAGTTACCTTCAATTACCACACAACATTCAAAACATGTTTCAAAAGAGAGAAAGTAAGTATAGCTTAAGGAATCCCTTCAATTTACAAAAGAAATCAGCTCGCACCACTCTGAAAAAAATGTGCATCTCCAGATGTGGAGTCGATCTGTGGAACAAGCTACCAGAAGAATTGCAGAGTTCTCTTAATACACACGTATTCAAACAAATGTACAAAAAATATATATTCTCGAATTATGAGGCTGAAGATGCCATTCTCTAGTTCAGGAGTAGTTGTGAGTATACTCTTTCTGTGTGTTTTTTTTTCCTTAAATGTGTGTGTAAATATGTATGTGAAGTTTGTATATGTTAAATGTATATGTGTATATATGTTTGTGTGTGTATATGTATGGCAAATGAGTGTGTGTGTATGTATGTATACTGTATGTATGTATATAGAAATGTGTTTATGTATGTGTCAGCGTGTGTGTATATGTTTTGCATATGCTTGTGTGTGTGTATGTCAAATGTGCCAGTGCGTGTGTGTGTGCATATTTATATGTATATAGTAATGTATGTACATGTAAATATCCTAAGCAATATCTATCGGTGATGGGCGTTTTGGTAACAGGGGGTAGGCCCAGATGAGCTGTCCCAGCTTCTGCCAACTCCCTTTTGGGCTATTGTATTTTCTGTGCTGCTTTTTTGTATGATTGTTTTAGTATTTTTCAGATGCCCAAAAAGACATACACTAAACTAAACAGTGTGGCATTACAGTTCAGAACGTTTAGGCTCAGCACATTTAACAAGCACGACATGTGTGGTTCATGTGTTCATGGCAGGAGTCGTAAGTGTTTGATATTCAGGGCTCTTGTGCAAAATACTGTAGCAGCATCATTTTTGCACTTTTAAAGAAATAAAATGATAAAGTAAAAAAATATAAGAAATATTCAAATATTCAATTTCAAAAGGTGTTTTTGTTGTGCAAAGAGCACAACAAAGATATTTTTGTTCTCGGTTATACAATATATTGATATATTTTTGGCATAAAAATGATACCTCATTTTATAATGAAATGCTAAACTAGCATAAATATTCTCAAGATCACGTTTAGTAGTTCTCCTTAACACCCTCCCACACTCACTTTGTCTGCGGCCAGGACTCCCCTGAAACGTCAGAGGGACATATCAGAATCTCTTTTTTTCCTGGTTAAATAAATGTCAATGAGCAGCAAACGAACACATAATATATGTAAATCATTTCACATTCATCAAATATTGTGATCACAGCCCAGGCCTCATTACCAATGGTTTACATTCCACACTGACTAGAAAGAATGGTGTCATAAGAAACATGGATTAGCAGTAATTCTGTGGGCTCATGCAGCTGTCACCTCACCTCACACAGCGCCTCATCATCCCCTTACATAATTATCCCACTTTAAAGTCAAGTTTGAAAATAATTAAGACTCCTGCATAAGTGTGTAAATCTCGCCTTAAGGGTTGGCTCGGAATATCTTGGCTACAGGGAAGCGCCAGAAATGATATCAATATTGGAAGAACGCTTCTTTGATACACAAACCAATAAAATGTATTGTGTTTATTTGAGTTGTTTTTAAATGTAAAGAAAACCTCTCGGGGCATTGCAAAATTCCAGCCATGCCTTTGTCTCCTCCAGACTGGACTACTGTAAGGCCATCCTTACAGTAGGTGGCACTGTGGCTGAGTGGATAGCACTCTCGCTTCTCAGCAAGAAGGTCCTGGGTTAGAATCCCAGTCGGAACAGGGCCTTTCTGAGTGGAGTTTGCATGTTCTCCCCGTGTCTGCCTCCGGGTACTCCGGTTTCCCCTACCACTATAAACATGTACAATAGGTCTGGCATGCGCCTCCTGGACTGGCGACCCCACTCCCATCTCTGAGTGGAATGACAGACAATTGCCCACAATTGTAAACCGCTTTGTGACTCTGGTCTGTGAAAGGCGGTATATAAATAAAGATTAGTTACTTCCTCATCGGGATCCCGGCATATCCAGGACTGTGCAGCTTGGGTCCTGACCAGTGGGCACAAATATGACCACATCACCCCTGCTCCCTCCACTGGCTCCCCATCCACTACAGAAACCAATACAAACTCACAGCAGTGTATCTACGAAACCGCCCCTGCTTACTCACAGAGCTCCTCACCCTGCAGCTCAACGCCCTGCCCTCTCAGAAACTTTGACACTTTTTTTTTTTCTGAATCAGTTGTATGCGACTGCGAACTACTCTCTTCTTCAGTATTGGCTACAAGTTTTACAATTTTGACAAATCCATCACTGTGGACACTTTGGACACTTGACACTCTATGATTGAGATCTTTTAAAGCTGGAGTAGGTGAGGATATGAGAAATAATTCAGACTCACAGACCTTCCACCCAAGTTTGAGGATTAAATTTTAACTGTCTATAACATCTAAAAAATGCACCAAAGTGTTTGTTATCAGTTGGTCTGCAGCAGCATTCATTATTAAGGAGAAGCGTACATCAGCTTCAGAACCAAATGTTTGAGGAATTTTATTTATGGGAAAGGTTGCACTAATAATAGACAAAGTTTACAAAGAGATCCCTCTATATTTTATTGAATTTTAGTATTTGCTTTTCTGTCTATCTGCAAAGAATCTGTAGATGTATTGCCAGTCCGTTCATGAATGTTTCACTACAAGGGAACTCCTTTCTTACTTTTTTCACTTATTTTAGAGAAGGTTGAGGCTACAGCTTCGGAAATTGCTTCACATTGTAAATTGCTCACCTTTTTTGTCAAACATCATCGTAGTATTAGAAGATTTATAACCAACAGTGAGATCAAAATCAAGGACAAAACACTCGCTCTGTGTTACAGCAAAGATCAGAGGCGGCTCTGACTCACTCAAGTGAATCTAGGAGGATTGGGTCAAAAGAACTGACCGATACTTTACAAAGGGACAGGTTGGAGAATAAATTAAACAGTTATGTTTAAGTTTTCAACATGTGCATTTTGAGCATATAAATCACATGGATTGCTAATGGCCTAATTTTTCCCATTCAAACTAATAGACTTTCACTCCTCAGCCAAGCAGAGCCCATGAGCTGCATGAGTGGTGCCTCCCAAGGAAAAATTGAAAAAACATGCTTTCTGCCCTCCCTGCTGGATGTGCCAAGCAGCGCAAACTGTACAGTGATCACACATGACAGGAACATGGATGTATTATATTATTTGGAATTAGCCTACTGTATATTAGCCTATTGCCAGCTTAAGACGGTCTCTAGCATGGTGGAGCAGTGCAACAAAAACAGCTCGTCCTCAGCTGACAGGAAACCTATAGCTTTCACAAAGGTCGGATTCCATGGAGATCTCAGTCCCTTTTCGTTTTTTACACCTCACTTTTGGGCAACAAATTTGGCTCTGATCTGTGCTCGCTGATTGGTCAGAACGCTCACCCCTTATACTGATCTTGCAGATGTAGAACACTGGGCACCAACAGCGCAAACCCAGGAGGCAGAGAGATTTCCAAAAATACATTACTTTCACTAATGTTATATGATATATCTAATATAACATAATTTCATCATAGTGAAACAAAAAACCAAACGCTGGCAGTTTCAAGTCGTTTTTGACTCAATGAAAGTCGCCTAATGGTTTCATTGTGTACGTCCGCTTGTGCCACTACTTCATGCGTAGCTGTGATTGGACAGACAACTGCTCCCACTGGTTTTGAGCAGTGATTTGAAGTTTTGAAGTGAGTCAGAGTTTTGTGGGAGTGAGTTCCAGAGAGGGGGCAGCTGTGGGCTCGGGCAGCTGAGGCTCAGCCCCCAAGGTCCAGCACTATAAACGATATACGGAGCATTCTTGGATATAAATACTTTTTGTTCAGAAAGTTTGATAACGATTCACCCTTATTTAACCAGGATTGTTACAGAACCTTCATGTTGTGTGGTTTAAGCTCTATGCCCACCTCTGAAATCACATGCAGTGATCCTTTCTGTGTGATACTCTCTGTCTCCCAAACAAGTATAACCTGAATTTAAAATGTTATGTTTGTGTTTCATTGGTGCAGAATATGATAAAAGCCCCATTTATATGCACTGTGACTGCTCCACTGCTGCGTTACCATTACATAAGAAAGCTCTATCATTTACGTACATAGAAGTACACGGAACAGGATATTGCAGTTGCATAATTGATAATGTATTGATAATTCAAAGTGACATGCATATAGATTTTATATTTCCCAGACATCAGAGCCAATTAAATCTGACAATCTTATTTGAAGCATCTGCAAACAGCCTGGTTAACCTCCGTTCCAAACAATTACTACAGTGAGATTTTTAATAATATTTAAGATAATTTAAAATTAAATAATATTCATTATAAGTGTTTTCTTGTCTATGTCTAGACAAAGTTTCCTTTTGACTCTTTCGGCTCCAAAAAAATGTTTCACCCTAGCACCTATTCCTGCACTTGCCTTCGGGCCGAGGTCTGTGCTCTACGAGTGGTTTTCTCATTTAACATATTCTGATTCAGTATTTATTATGTTATTCTGACTTTGGCAAATGTGCTCCAAAGTAGTTTTACTGCAAATGGCAAATAAAATGAATCTGAAAAAAACTTTTTTCAGCATAAAAACACATGAATAAAAGTCTGCTGCTGTCCACAATGAAATGCAAATATGAGGAGTTCTGAAATGTCGTATCGGAAGAAATCAACAATCTTCTTTCTGTTTTCTGTTATCAAGCAGTTTTAGATCAATAATATAGTGAACACAATATGAAATGATAATCTATAGAAGTTTAATTCTAGTCCCTGAGCCGTGACATGACAGTTGGTGGAGCAACTGGGCGACAGTGGAGCATTGGTCTTTGAACTTAAAGGTCGAGGGTTCGATCGCCCCGCGACCCATGTCATCTGCTCCAGCTGATGTCTGCTGCCGTTGTGTCCTTGGGCAAGACACATAGCCTGTTGCGCCCCGCTGAGAGACAAAGGCCATGACTTCGAAGACAGAGAAGCCATCTTTCTGTGGACCCACCATCTGCAGGAGGATCAGCGAGGAAATGGGTGCAGCTCGGAACCCAGAAATGGAATAATAAAGGGGAAGAAAATGGCATGACATAATTTTAGATATGGGATAACTAACTTAATTTTTCATTAATAAAACATGTTTATCTCCACATAAAGTAACATTGTGTGGAAAAAATCAAACCACAACATGCTGTCTTCTTTTGGATACTTGTAAGAAACAGCCCTTTAAGTCACGAATCAATTTATTTCAATTCAATTCATTCTTGTAATTCCCTAAATATCAGCTGTAGTTCTCCCGGAGGACTTAACAAAACTGTTGAGAAAATCAGAGAATCAAACAGTTCAAACATAAGAAATTCAAGGATTTAAAAAAAACATATTTGACACTAACCCTGTCCTCTCTTTTTCACTTTCCTGTTTGAAAAAGCTAGAATAACCAAACAGTTTTGAGCGTCACACGGACCTTATTGCACAGTTACTCTTGTGTGGTTTACCGTTATAGCTACCCCAGCTTTATTATTCGCATAAACATGTGGGAGGTAATAGATAAGCATCAGTTCTTCCAGATCACTGTCAGCTGATTTGCGACTAGATTGAAACTGGCCGAAGCCGACTCATTGAGGTTACACGGTGCATGATAATCAAAAATCTCTATAATAATAATAAAATCAGAAATAGAAGGACAGAGCAGGACAACGCTTTTGCACCAAGAAAATGATAACCCATTAGCCACATAAAGATAAACATCTGCTCCCCACTCGCCGCCTGTCACCAGATAATGGACCATTTTACACCGCACTTTTATGCCTGTTAATCCCCCGGCCGCAGAAGAGGAAGAAGCAGAGAGACGTCTTGGTAATCATCCACCCTTCTAAACAAACTCTTAATCTTCTCCAAAAACTTCTGAAATTTTAATAAGGCTCATTTGGTGCACAGCTGTTTCTCAATGACCTGGATATACGCTAGAGAGGGCCGCGCGCCAGAGAGCCTTGATGTTTCAATGCAACGATGTGTACAAGATGGCCGACTGTGGGGTCATATCCAAACAATATGGTGCACGAGCAAGTTCTGCTGCTGTCGCCTTCGAGTGAGGGTGTGTTATTGTGGTGTCTTCATCATTTATCGTTCGTTTCGATTCTTGGGCAATATTTGACTCTATTGGGGAGGTAATATTTTAGGATCAATTATTTTTTAACAAGTTCAAACCTGGTTGTATTTGAGGTTTAAAAAAGAAGTGCTGAAGAAGTCTGGGGAGGAAAGAGTGTGATGTGGAATAGGTGTAGGATCAGAGAATTTTTGGGCCTGCGTCTTGTTCTCTGTATGTGTTGAATGGATGGGGGGGTTGGACGTTTAGCCTGCTTCTTTTCCAAAATATATCGTATTCTGGTACTTTGTTCTGTCAAATTGTGTTTTACAGGTTTTGAAATGAGGGTGATCTATGTATTTGATTTATCACTTCATTTATTGATTGATCGACCGATGAAGAGATATAATAACAAGTACCAAGATAATGTAAAAAAAAAAAAAAAAAGAAAGTTTCTGAAGTTCTCTTCAGTTTTCTTCCACCTTATCTGTTCCTGGGTCCCCGGGACAGCTTTTTAAGCAGAGGCATTCAGACTTCTCTATCTTAGCACTGCAAGAGTCAGAGGCTGCAGCTCAACCAGGTAGTTGCTGTCTTTGGCCAGGAACACCTCTCCAAAACAGATCCCCGACCCACCTCAACTGGCTCTTTTGAACGAGGAAAAGCAGCGACTCTACTCCGAGCTCCACCTGTGTTATTGAGATTCTCAAAGGGAGGGAGAGCCCAGCAGCTCTGCAGAGAAAACTCAAATCGATGGCCTAAGAGAAGATTCAACACTGCAACTGTCCTTGGAATACTGTACATTTTTATTGCTGCTGACATTTCATTTCACCTATTTTATCCACACATACATAATTTCAAGTGTTGAATCAAAAGGGAGATTCAAGATAAGATTAAGTGGCAAAGATTAAGATTAAGTGGCAAATTGAATCATCATAGAATCAGTGTATGTGTATGTGTAATGTGCCACACTTGTGTTAAAGCCATGAATATCTCATTTGTGAAAAGAAGCATTTTAAGCAGAATGCAAGCATCAGAGGCTTAAATGATTGAGACTATATCAGTATGATTGGCATGCTAACCAGTTCCCCTTCAAGATTAATTCAAACAATTTTGCTGTACTAAAAACAAGGACGTGTATTGGTGAAAATAAGACTTCACTGGCCTTAGAAACAGTATGACACATTTCTATACAAAAACTACTGCTTCTGCAACGATATCAACTTTATTACTTCACCTAACCCCAGAGTAACGTCACTATCTTTGCTCTTACAGTCTCCTTTCTTTTATTTTGTATTTGACAGTTGTGCAACACCAAATGGGAACGCATTATGCAAGGATATGCTCATGCAAGGAATCAGTGATAGGATTGCTTTGAGGATTGTCAACTTTCTTCCAATATCAGTATAGATTAGAACTCGTGACTTGTAGTATCAGGACCTAAAAGAAAAAAAAAGTTTGACAGATATTTGCTATTCTTGAGTCCAAAGCCAAACAACTGAACCTAAATTTTATTTTATTTGATTGTCTCAAAGGTGCAATATGTCATATTTTAATGTTGAATTACATCTACATCTTTTAGACAGTATGTGTCCCCAGATAACAAGTCACAAGTAAAAAACATATTCGACCTTGAGTTTAGAATCAAGCAGATTATCTAATCAGAGAGAAGGATGAGGTTCAAATATGAGTAGCCAATTTGACGGTGACATTTGGTTAAATCTTTTTTTCTTTTGTTTCCAAATAACACAATTCTCGAACAAATAAATAATAACCAGGTACAGAAACGCAGTAATACACAGGGTTTGGACTATTTCCAGCTAAACTCCAGCAGGTGGATTGCATCAGAAATTAGTGGGAGCTACATGTGTCCAGTACTTGGGAGCTACATGTGTCCAGTACTTGGGAGCTACATGTGTCCAGTACTTGGGAGCTACACGTGTCCAAAACTTGGGAGCTACACGTGTCCAGTTCTTGGGAGCTACATGTGTCCAGTATTTGGGAGCTACATGTGTCCAGTATTTGGGAGCTACATGTGTCCACTTCTTGGGAGCTACATGTGTCCAGTATTTGGGAGCTACATGTGTCCAGTTCTTGGGAGCTACACGTGTCCAGTTCTTGGGAGCTACACGTGTCCAGTACTTGGGAGCTACATGTGTCCAGTATTTGGGAGCTACATGTGTCCAGTTCTCGGGAGCTACACGTGTCCAGTACTTGGGAGCTACACGTGTCCAGTACTTGGGAGCTACACGTGTCCAGTACTTGGGAGCTACACGTGTCCAGTACTTGGGAGCTACACGTGTCCAGTACTTGGGAGCTACACGTGTCCAGTACTTGGGAGCTACATGTGTCCAGTACTTGGGAGCTACATCCAAGAAGATTGTGGATTGTTATTGTGTTGATTTTATCAGACCACAAATGCACACAGCTCCTTTAAGTATAGCTAGTTGGAGAAACTGAGAAAAGTACTTGATTGATTTTCCTAAACGTTTGAGAATACTTGAAGTGCCCTTTGCTTCAAGGATTAATTTTCACAGTAACATACAGTAATAAACTGAATATTCATAATAGATGAAAAGTGTGAGAAATAGTTTGTTTTGCTTTCTAAACGTCTCTATTGTCTGAGCTCTGAACATTTTGGAGGTTAATAGTTATGGCTGTTTTCGTTTGGTCCCTTTTCACACTTGCAAGGACGGGTCAAATTGAAGCTTTTCAATCAAGCGGTGACAAGACACAGACAGAAGATTTTGTTGCTGTGGGACATTTGTGCTTTCAAAAATCCATTGAGCTCCTCTGCCCTCTACATCTGGACAAGACTTAAGGCCTTCGACATATAACGCACACATGTTTGTATTATTAATTTATTACAGATACGATTGTTGCAGTTCACAGTTTTGTCAATATCACAGTGTGTATTACAAACAGCTGCATTGAGAGTCACGTCTAGTTCTGGGGTAAATACTCAACAACAAAAATCCTAAATATATGGTTCATGCCGATGTTTTGGCCGAGGTCTGGATCAGGGGTTACCTCAGAGGACTTTACAAAACCGTTGAATTTGCCAACACAGATCAGAGAATTAAACACAAATAGAGAACAGGTATAAGTATTGGTCCATAGGAGGGAGTCGACCCCAGTTTCCATGAGTGTTGATAAATGTCTATAATCGTTGCAGAATGTAGAGTGTCCTGGATAATCCTGTCCTTTTAGTCGGCCCCTCTAACAGTCTAACCGCCAACTGCATTGGCAAGGAAAAACTCTAAGACCCAGAGGGAAAAGTGAGAAACCTCAGGGAGAACTTATTGAGATAAGATCCAGGACTCAAGCTACAGAAAGAGGACCATGGCCTTGCAGTGTTGGACGGGTGCGATACAGGACTCAAGCAGCTCCCCAAGCAATAAAATAGACATTCAATTTCTCGATGAAATTCCAGTAGATTTCCGATACACTGAACCTGTAGTTATGGACTACAGATGGAAAGTAGCATGGTTCTAAATCTGGTGCAGCAATCTTTTTAATGCGACTGCACATTGTCCTTAATACATTAAACTTGTGTTGTATAGTTATGGAGCAATCTGTGTTGCGACCACAGCTCCAAGTGACATTGAAGGATGGGTCAAATGCAGAGGACACATTTCCCAGTGAGAACAATGAAGTATACCTAACCTAATGCTTTTCTATGTAATGCTTTTCTATGTACACATGATCCTCGAAAAGTCTTGAGTCTGAGCTGAACTGAAATTCCTTGTTCTTCCATGTTCAGGGGAGTCTCGTTATTGTATTATTGGAGATCCAGAAAGTTAGACAATAATACATTAGACAGTGACACATTATTTTATATGATTTGTTATTTTTTAAAGAGATGAATGTAATAAATTCAAATCTAAAGGGGTGGGTCTTCTTTTTACTTTTTCTACTGGTTTGGCAATCTTTACAGAAGGATACGTTTGATGCTACGTTGTGCAAACCTGCAAAACAATTGCTTTTACACCTTTTTTTAATGGTCAAGCAGGTGCACACCTATCACAAGTTAAAGCTGCACTAACTGACTTTATTTTTGTATTCATTACGAAAATGCAATCCATATCTTTGCAGTGTATTGGGATATACGTCCTTTTGAAGAATAAGTAGCGCAGGTTTGTGCTGGCGTGACATTATATTTTAGATCGGGTTTTTGTGCAACAAGGAAGAGAATGTGTTTCAGGTCTCCGATTGTGACCAATCACAGCGGACCACTGGCCCCCACTTTCTTAAGAAAAGCCACAAGTCTCTGGTTAGTACAGACAGCTGAGTTAGCACAACAAGCAGCAAAGGCTAACCTGAAACTCCCCGTGTCTTCGTTACTGCTTACACAGCGAAACATCCATCCAAATTGACGCCATCCATTTTATTTTATTTTATTTTCATCTTTTTATTGTTATTTTTATATTTATACATATATATATTTATCATTTTACTGTTTTACTATGGATTTGTTTTATTTAGTACTGTAATTTATTGTGCAGCACTTTGGAAACTGTGTTTATGAAATGTGCTATATAAATAAAGTGGATTGGATTGGATCCACGTGCAAAAGTGCCATATTGTTCCATATTGTTCCATATTGTGAGAAGCTAACTCCAAAGCTGACAACAGTACATGAACACAGGCTGAGGGGGAGGGGGGTAGTGGGGGGGCGAAAGCTCCGTGGGTGTGGGGAGGCCGAGCAGAGAGAGGGAGCCCATCGCTTGCGTTTGAAAATTTCTCCAAATCAGTTAGTGCAGCCATGAAGACATTCAATTTTCTCTCGAATTTTCCATGTTTTTAACCATTCATGTTTATAGTCTGGAAACATTTTCTCTGCGCT
Source organism: Knipowitschia caucasica (assembly GCA_964034765.1). Lineage (NCBI taxonomy): Eukaryota > Metazoa > Chordata > Actinopteri > Gobiiformes > Gobiidae > Knipowitschia > Knipowitschia caucasica. The sequence goes on from OZ035835.1 coordinate 32,872,462, forward strand.
CTACGAAGCTGTCTGATTTATTTATACATTTCATTCAGCCAAATGCAGAGCTTAGACGACGCCGCCTGCATGCACTAATCCCGACTTGCGAAGAAATGTGTGAAAATAACTTCAAGGTGAACTTGTTGCTCAAGTTGGTTTCTGTCAAACTTAACAATAATAACAAAGACCTGATTGTTTAGAGTGATATGAACAGCCTCGGATCGGGGTGGTAGACAACCCACAGCTTTCACTGCAGCTTATAATAAAATGTGGAGGTGTCTCGGATCTCAAATGCACAGAACTGACATTTTTGAGAGGAGATGATCAGAATAGACTTAAATAAGAACGCATATTGTGCAATAGCCTGCAGCTGAAAAGGCTGTGTGCTCCTATCTGGGTCAAACATCCCTCTGAGAAGCCTCTACACCTATAGTTTTGTTTTTGAAAATTGTCAGTGCTTTGATTTGCCTTGTGCAGCTCAAATTGTATGTGGAAATCTTCCTCGGGTAGAGTTAGTTTGTCTTCATTCCGATAAAATTTCTAAAATTCTTTTTTACTGCTGATGCAATGGAATGACCTCTGAATGATACTCTTTTTTTATATCCAGTGTTGAGGAACACAATCCACAAACTATTTTCTTTGGCTATATTTTCCTTTAGTAAGTCAGTAATTAAGTAATCTGTATTTATACAACCTATTTCACAGACCGAGTTCACGCAAACCGCTTTACAATCCTTATCATTCTATTCCAATCATTTCCATTCACTACAGCAGGGGTGCTCACACTTTTTCAGCATGCGAGCTACTTATAAAAGGATCAAGTCAAAATAATCTACCTACTACAAAAATGCAAATCATATATTTCAAAAAATATTCTTTATACCTTCAATGTATTCCAATTTAGAGGCACCTTCTTTAGACAGATTCATGGCTGTGCGATGGGCTCCCCAGTCTCTCCTATAGTGGCCAATCTGTATATGGAGAAACTGGAGGAACAAGCCCTTGTCTCTTACCAAGGGACAGCGCCAAGCCATTGGTTTCGATATGTAGACGATACATGGGTTAAGTTAAAGAAACAGGAAGTGGAACCATTTTCAGAACACATTAATTCGGTGGACCCTTTTATAAATTTCACTCGCGAGGATGCTAAGGAGAGTGAACTCGCCTTTCTAGATTGTAAGGTCATCATACTGGAGAACGGACAATTAGAGACTGAGGTCTTCAGAAAGTCCACTCACACTGACTAGTACCTGGCCTTTGACTCAAATCATCCGCTACAACACAAACTCGGGGTCATTAGAACGCTTCAACACCGAGCCCACCAGGTCCCCACAAGCTCGGAGGGAAAGAACAGAGAAACCAAACATGTTCAGAGAGCACTTTCCAGATGTGGCTACCCCAAGTGGTCTTTTACTAAAGCCCAAAGGACGAGAAAGGCCAGAGACACAGTCCAACAGACAGAAGAAAGTAGGAGGAGAGGCGTGTCCTTACCGTATGTGGCGGGAGTTTCAGCGAAACTACAAAGAATCTTTAGGCAACACAAAATCCCTGTGTATTTCAAACCTTTCAACACGTTAAGACAGAAATTAGTGCATCCCAAAGACAAAACACCCAGACACAAACAGAGCAATGTGGTGTATTCAATTAAATGTAGTGAAGAGGAGTGCACTGACCACTATATTGGAGAAACCAAACAAACTCTACAGAAACGACTTTACCACATCGTAGAGAAAACTCTAGTGGGCCACAGTCGGCTGTTCATCTCCACCTCAAGGCCTCCAACCACACGGTGGATGACACAGAGGTTAAAATTCTGGCTCGGGAGAAGAATTGGTTTGAGAGAGGAGTGAAAGAAGCCATTTTTGTGAGGAAACAAAAACCTTCTCTTAACAGAGGAGGAGGGTTAAGATTTGTTTTGCCTCGCATCTATGACGACATCCTAAAAACAACGCCCTAACTTGGGACAAGGTCAGTGACATGCTAATGAGTTAGGAGGGGTGAGACCTGCACTCCACTTGAGCATCCCAGCAGACAATAGGTCTGTGACATGCTAAGGAGTTAGGGTCGTTAGCCTCAGCAGGGTCGTTAGACCTGCTCCCTTCTACATCAAGCAGACCGTAGATTGTTTATGAGTTAGTATCAGGATTAGGGTGTGGCTAACCACACCCATAGGTTATAAATCTCCAACGCGCGGTCCGAGAATTCATTCCCTGAAGAAGTCCGCTAGGTTGAGGACGAAACGTCGGGAAAACTTGCTAAGAAGTACAGATGATGGGTGAGAAACCTTCCTTTGCTTTGACTAATCCCTGTACGACTGAGAGCTTACACAAACCTTCAATGTATGTTTATGTACATGCAAAACCGCATGAGCCAATATAGCACAACACAACACAATTATCTATGTACATTTTTTGTCATTACCCGAGTTTACTCTGATGACTTGCACTGAATTGAATCGGCCAGGGATGCATAGTCCGGAAAATTGGTGGTAACTCGCTGGCAAGTTTATCGTGGTTTAGCTTTCCTGCACTGAGCGCGGTTGTTTGCACATGTGCAGTCACCTAATCAGTAAAACATTACTGAGTAAAACACAGATGTCATTTGACTGTGGTGCCATGTCCATGTGCCATGCCTGTTTTTTTTAAATCCAAATATTTCCCCTCCTCCGTTTATACAATTATTTGCATCCACACATCTGCGTTATCAATCACATTCGTAACATTCCAAACATGTGCGTCTCTTACGTCCTGTCCTGCGTTGGGGAAAAACACAGAAGTGGGCGGAGTTCTGATGCAGACGCCGGTAACGGCACTTTTACAGTCATAGAAGACACTCAGAGTAAAGAGTAAGACAAGCACTGACCCCGTCCTCAGCCCTGGTTTAGTCCTGGTTTAGTCCTGGTTTGGTTGTTTTCGAGCGTGAGTCCCCGCGATCACTTTGCTGCTCTCTGATGTGGAGCGAGGATGTTCGCTGCTGCGAGCATCTCACAGCAAACAGTTTTTAAGGTAGTATGATCCATGCTTCAGTGATCAGAGGAATTTAGGGGGGTACTCATGGATGTATTATATTAACTGGATAGGGTATTACTAGCTTGTAGCTGAATAACTCATGTGCTCAGGGGATTCTCGCGGTACTGCAGACTGAACCAGACTAAATTCACGTGGGCTACCCAGACATTTTCCCCATAGGACTCAATGCATATTAAAACAGCTCGACCTCAGCTGACAGAGAACCTACAGCTTTAATAAAGATAGGATTTTGTGGGGATTTTAGTGTCCCTTGTCATCCTGAACTTTTTTTCTTCTTAAATCCTTCGGTTTTGTTTAAATCCACACTTTAGTGCCACAAACTCTGCCCGTCTGGCTCTCGCTCTAACTCCCGCTCTGATGACCTGCTCTGATTGGTCAGAGCGCGGCCGAGCCCCTCTGTGCACGTGCGTGAGACCCGGTGTGAGACCCACACACGCGTGTTTGACGCAACGCATTATGGGAGATCATCCACTGCGCAGAACCGGGAGGACCAGACGATGCCCAAATACAGGCGAGTTTCCCATAGATCTTTGCGAGTTTCCCATAGATCTTTGCGAGTTTCCCATAGATCTTTGCGAGTTTCCCATAGATCTTTGCGAGTTTCCCAAAGTTCTTTGCGAGTTTCCCATAGATCTTTGCGAGTTTCAGGCAACTTCCGCAAATCTTTTCAGCCCCCATGCCGTCACAAAGCGCCACTGAGCACAACCATTCATTTGAATAGGGCGCCATCTTGAATCGCCGGGGCTTGGGGGTACTGTGGCATGCGAGAACGCAAAACTCTGGTTATCTCTGTCTACACACAAATGCATTAACGGAGTTTTCAAAAATCTCCACTTTGCCCAGAGTTTTTTGTATATATTCGTTTAGAATGTGTATTTTTTATTTATTTAATGCGATCTACCAATACTACCTTTGCGATCGACTGGTAGATCGCGATCGACGTATTGAGCACCCCTGCACTACAATGATGACAGAAGCGAGATGCCGAGCACCAGGCCCGTCGGAAGGGCTGTGCAACCTGTGCCGTCGCACAGGGCCTCGCACCACACAGGGCCTCGCAATCCTTCCTTTTTTTATTTTTTTATTAAATAAATATACTAGTTCAAGAGTCCCCAAAGGGCGGACTGCGCTCCAAATTCGGACCCCTAATCCCCTTTCTCTGGACCTCTGATTTCTTTTGTTCAAAAGTACATTATTACAAGTGAAGTCAAATTTTCACCAAAAGCGATTTGTAAACAGGCAGGCGCGAGGGCAGCTATCTACGCAGCGGGTCCTCCGAAAAAAAACTGTCAGAGTACGGAGCTGTCAGATAACTTTAGCAGTGTCTGAGTGAAGAAAGTAATTAATAGTTACTTAATGTAACTTAAGTTCTACGAATAGGTGCGTAGTCCCTTAGGACTTCGCTAGTGGGATATCACTCGTGACCCCCAGGTCACACGCCAGAGAGATCAAAATAATTTGCTCCAATCACCAGCCACCTTCCTCTATAAATGCCCCTGCACAAGGCCGCACCCCCTCTTGAACTCTGCCAAGCCGGGCTGGCCTGATGGGCTCGTAGCTAAGGGACTACGCACCTATTCGTAGAACTTAAGTTACATTAAGTAACTATTAATTCTACGTCATGGTGCTACGTCCCTTAGGACTTCGCTAGTGGGACACAACGCGGAGGCCGTAGGAAAATGTACTCCCAGCAGGCCAGCGAAGGGTGATTGGAGCTCCGCCCGAGCAAGACCCTCACAACGTGAGAGGACTCAGGGCAGAAGAAACAAGCGTGTTACGGGGCCACTCCTACCAAGGATACCCCCACGTAACACAAGCCGTAGGTCATCCGTAGTCACAGGACGCCTCTCCCAAGAGCTCCTGACGTGGACTACCAGACCGACCACACACACAAATGTACCGCACCTGTAGGATGCCTCTCCCAAGAGCTCCTGCACCAGGGCGGAAAATAGACCGAAGGCCCCCCTCAGGGGAGGGACCCAACGGTCTAACTCAGTCCGCTGCACTCAGCACGGAATGGGCCACCGACCGGTCCGACACATCCGAAAGATAAGACCGGACGAAAGAGGAGGACGACGCCCAAGAAGCCGCACGGCAAACGTCCTCGACCGACGCCCCCCTGAGAAGGGCCGTAGAGGCCGCCATCCCACGCGTGGAATGCGACCTGAAACCCACCGGGGGGCCAGACCCTGCGTCTGATACGCCCGCCGCACCGCCGTGGCGACCCAATGCGCCAGCCGCTGAGCCGACAGCGGGGCGCCCCTGTTCTTGGGGCCCAGACACACAAACAGCTGATCACCCAACCTGAATGACGACGTCATGGCCAGGTAATGCCTCAGCATTCTGATAGGACACAGAAGGTGCTGCCGCTCCTCCTCGGGGGAGGCATGCGGCGGCGGGTGGAAAGCCCTAATCCTGATGACTCTCGACCTAAAGGCCGACGTGATGACCTTGGGGAGAAAAGCCGGATTGGGCCACAATTCCACCATGCCGTCGTCCTCTCCAAAGGACAGGCAAGACGCATGGACGGAGAGCGCACACAAATCGCCCGCCCTCTTAGCAGACGCCAACGCCAGTAAGAGGGCCGTCTTAAAGGCGATACACTCGGGACTCGCCTCCGCCGCCGGTTCAAAAGGCGGACCCGACAGCCCCCTAAGGACCACCCTGAGGTCCCAAACCGGAGGCGTTCTCTGGAGCGGGGGCCTCCTCCTGCGCGCCCCCCGCAGAAAACGTTTAACCAACGGGTGAGAGCGGGCTGTGAACCCCCCGAACCCGTCGTGACCCGAAGTAATGGCTGCCGCAAACACCGCCAAGGTAGCGACAGCCCTTCCCTTGTCGAAAAGCTCCTGTAGGAATCCCAGGACCCCCTCCAGCGGGCAACACCTGGGATCCCAGGAACGGGAATCGCACCAGACACTGAATAGCCTCCACCTCGTGGCGTAGGCCCTCACGGTGGACGGCGCCCTCGCTCCCTGAATAGTCTCCACCACCGCAGGGGGAAGACCCAGATCTACGAGGCTCCGCCTCTCAACCTCCAAACCCAGAGCCTGCGGCCGATTATCGGACGTGAAAACAGGGCTCCTGCCCCCTGGACTAGAGCCCCCGGCTCGTCCGGGAGGGCCCAGGGCTCCATCACCGCCATGCCCCTCAGGAAGGGGAACCACCGGGCATGCGGACTGTCCGGAGCCACCAGAATCACCGATCTCCTCTCCTGTTCGATCCTCCGCAGCAGGACCGGCAGGAGACGCACCGGTGGGAAAGCGTACAACAGGCCGCCTGGCCATGGGTAATGAGCCAGAGCGTCCACGCCTAAAGGCGGCTCGTCCGCGGCCCTTAAGGCGAACCAGGACGGGCACTGTGCGTTCTCTGCACTGGCGAAAAGGTCGACTACTGGACGGCCGAACCTCCGCCAGATCTCCGCAGCTACCCGTGGGGCCAGGCCCCACTCGTCCTGGAGTGGGCCCCCCCTGGACATTCTGTCGGCTCCCACGTTCCGGACCCCCGGGACGTGGCGCGCCCTGAGAGACAGGAGGTGAAGCGCCGCCCACAGCAGCGTCACCGTCGCCATGCGATGGAGAGCGGGGGACGTGGTGCCCCCCTGCCTGTTCAGATAGGAGACCACTGTGGTGTTGTCTGAGCGCACCATCACGTGTCTCCCCTGCAGCTGAGGGGCAAAGTACAGCAGTACTCTGTGCACTGCCTCCATCTCCAGCAGGTTGATGTGACGGGCTGAGTCCGACCAGCAGCCTCCTACAGAGCTCTGGCCGAGGACCCCGCCCCATCCTTCGAGCGACGCGTCCGTGAACACCTCGACGTGAGACACAGCGCAGGCCAGAGTCACTCCGTCCCGCAATAGACCCGGAGTGAGCCAGAACCTGATGTCCGATGCTGCCCCTTGGGGAACCCAGATCAGCCTCCCCCCGTCCCGGGAGGGGTGAAGCCTGAGGCGCGAGAACCACCTCTGAAAATTTCTCATGTGGAGCAGGCCTAGCCGCACCACAGCATGAGCCGCTGCCATCATTCCCAGCAGGGACCTGAGGCGCCGAGCGGGGACTCTGGGGCCCGCCAGAACCTCCGGGCCAGACGGGTAATACTCATCCGTCTGTCCACGGACAATGCAGCACGGAATATCACAGAGTCTAGCTGCAGACCGAGGTAAACCATGCGTTGGGCTGGCTGCAGTTTGCTCTTCTCCCTGTTCACCACAAAGCCCAGACGCTGTATGTGGGACAGGACCCAGTGCGTGTGGCTCACGGCCACCTCCCTGGATGGGGCCAGTATTAACCAATCGTCTATATAGGTTAATATTCTTACCCCCGCACGTCTGATCGGCTCCAGAGCTGCTTCCACACATTTGGAAAAGGTGCGAGGCGCGAGTGCGTACCCGAAGGGGAGACGGCAGTACTCGTAATTCCTCTCTCCCACTGCGAAGCGCAGAAACCTCCTGTGTTCTGGCACTATGGGCACGTGGAAGTATGCGTCTGTCAGGTCTATGGAAGTCATCCAGTCTCCTTCCCTGACACACTCGAGGAGCTGCCTTGTGGACAGCATCCGAAACTGCCGCTTGGAAATGCACTCGTTTAACACGCGCAGATCCAGAATGGGACGCACCCCGCCTGATTTCTTTGGCACTAAGAATTAAGGGGAGTACAGCCCCTGGTGGCGTCCTGCGGGTCTACCTCCACTGCTGCGCCTCGACTCAGCAGAGAGGAGACCTCCGCTTGCAGTGCCTCTGTCGATCCCCGTACCTGAGAGCGTACTGCCCGTACGCCTCGGAATGGTGGTGGCTTTCGGAAAAATTGCAGCGCGTAACCTCTGCGCAGAGTTTTCTCCAGCCAAATATCTGTCAATAGGCCCTGCTCCTTCCAGATGCTGTAGAAATCTGTGAGGGGCGGAATGGAAGTTGGAACACGAGACGTCACGGCCCCGCCCCCTCCTGGTGTTCCTAGCAGGGAGGGGGTGGCTGAAAGGGCCGGGGGGGCCCCTGCGTCACACCGTGAGCGCCGAGGGCGGTCACGTGTTCTGCAGGCCCGACGTCATAAGTACGGGACTGCTCACCACACGTGACTCGGCTGCTGTGCCCCCCCCTGGCTCTTGCCTCATGGAGGGGGGGCGAGCCCCTGGAGCGGGAAACCCCGTGTTAGCCTTGTAGCTCTGCTCACCACACGTGACACGGCTGCTGTGCCCCCCCTCGGCTCTTGCCTCATGGAGGGGGGGATGAGCCCCTGCATTGGGAAACCCCGTGTTAGCCTTGTAGCTCAGAGATGCTAACACGTGTTCGGCCGGAGCACACACATTATCACTTACCAGATCCCTCCGCCTGCCCTCTCTCCGGGAGGGCAAAACATGAACCCGTGAATCGGAGCCCGTGGCCCGCTTAGCGCGCTGCACGCCCTTCTCTGGGGGCTGCAGGCCTAGCGGAGCCACGTTATATGCTCGAGAAGTAACACAATCAGAATTCAAATCATTTGACATGTTACATACCCCCAAATGAGACTCAGACAGCGAGTACTGATGAAATGCCGGACGGCCTTTATTGAAAACATTTTTCCCACCCCGACCTCCTCTGCCATAGGGAGGTCGTCGTTGGGTGTGTTGGTCCCGCGAACCTCCCGTGTGCCTGTCTGGGCCCGGGGGTCTCGTCGCTGGGGAACGATGGACCACGGAGCGTGGATATGGTCCGGGGCGCCTGCCGGGCGAGCGCTCCCTGCCTCTGTCTCGGCTCCGCGCTGGTGGGCGGGCCTCGCGTCTCGCAGCTAGATGCTTGGCTAGGCTAGCAGAGTCCTTAGCTGCGGTGTCCAGCCTCGTCATCAGCGTCTGCATCTCCGGACCGAAGAGTGACGTTTGGGAGATGGGCAGGTCCAGCAGCTGCCTCTTCTCCGCCTCTCTGAGATTCACCGATCCCAGCCAGAGGTGTCTGGCCCCAACTTGTGCTGCTGCCATCGTGCGGCCGCCATCGACAGCTAGCGCTTGGCACATGCGCAAGATCGCCGCTGAAGTGGTCCTCGCCTGGGATAAGGTGTCTCCACTGAGTGCCTGGTCAGAGGAGAGAGACCTATCCAGGGGCCCCGGTGATGAAGGCCATGTTGTTAGCCACCGCGACGACCTGGGCCGCATTGGCGTAACATCTGTCGTGCATCGCCAAAGACATCCTATCCCGCTCGGAGGGAAGGAGAGGTCTGGTGCTGGGCCACACGGATGTGGAGGGGTACAGGGCCGCCCGAACCGAGTCCTCGATGTCCGGGACCCCGCCGGTCCAGGACCAGTCCTGCACGTTACAGTACATGCCATACCCCAAAGCGGGCCTCTTGGCCGCTAGGGGCTTTGGCCACTCACGTGTCGCGTAATGGACGATCGGGTCCATCCGCGGGCACAACGTGGGCTGCGCTCTCCTCCTCCCTTGAGGGGTGGCGTAACCAGAGGTGAAGTCCTCCACCCTCTGGTTCGGTTGCGGTGGCAGGGGGGCATCCATGATGGCCGCCGCCGTGGCGTAGAGCCCAGGCATGTGGTCCAGCGGGAAGCGGTCCGGCTCCGGGTTGGACACCACCTCGTCCAGCGTGAGGAGAGAGCCGACCTCCGACACCTCTCCGTCCTCGCAGTCACCCCACTCAGCGGGCACGGGTGGAAGGTCGAGGGGGGCCCAGTCAATCGCAGACTCCTCGTCCTGAGAGGAGTCCGGACGGGGCGCTGTAGCGGCGAAGAACGCGCGCCTGCGTTCACTCTCCTCCCTGGGGAGAGCGACACACGAGGCGCAGGTGGCGCTCAACGCCGCATGGCCCGAACCCAGGCACAGGAAGCAGCTGGAGTGCTGGTCCTTGCGCTGGAGCTTGACCCGACAAGTCAAGCAACGACGACGTCCGACGCCGTATGGCGAAGGGGAACTCGGACGAGCATCAGAAGACATCTTTCCTCAGGTAATTGAATGTAGATCTCAATCGGCGCCAGAGTGAAAGAGGGGGTGCGGCCTTGTGCAGGGGCATTTATAGAGGAAGGTGGCTGGTGATTGGAGCAAATTATTTTGATCTCTCTGGCGTGTGACCTGGGGGTCACGAGTGATATCCCACTAGCGAAGTCCTAAGGGACGTAGCACCATGACGTAGAACGGGAATGAGCCCAGTGTACGGAGAGATGGATACTCGCGTCTTCCGTGTGAGGAGGAGGAGAGAGGAGTGTGACCAGAGGAGGAAGAGGAGGAGCTGCAAAACAGGTGTGTGAGCGCTGTTATTGTCAATGTTGAGCCCGAATATCCACATCAAAAACATATTATAAAAGCATTAGCAAACACTGTATGTCCAACGTTCATGCTACTGTGAGTGCAGTGGATTTTGGGCATAAAAATGTGGTCAGAGTGTGTGGAGGAGGAGGAGCAGGAGAAGGAGCGTATGTTGTGAGTGTGAAGGCATGGCAAAAACGTTATTTGATGAGGAAAAAAATAACAAATATTGACTCCGCCTCATAGCCATTTTGGCGCATTTTGCCGTAATCTAACAATTAGAAAAAGAAGAAGACTCCTTTTGGTTCAATCTTTGGAGTTGCTGCCATTTTGCCACAGGACAAAAGAGCCATGTCAGCTAAAAAGACCGCGACCAATATACCAATGCCAAGCGCGGTAACAGTTTGTGTGTGGGTGCGTGCGTGTGTGCGTGCGACGCTGCATTGGAGCGAGGACACACGTCTGCGCGCGTGCTGATCTCTTCACGCACAGCGCGAGGCGGTGCTGAATTCATGTCAAATATTATAACATGAAAAACTTTCCTGAGATCTGGGAAAAAGGTGTCAGGGCAGGGCCTCGCGTTTCAAGTTCGCACAGGGCCTTGCACCCCCCTTGCGACAGGCCTGCCGAGCACACTGGAGCATTGAAGCTCTGGACCATCGCCATACTTCTATTGTACATGTTTTTAGTGGTAGGGAAACCAAAGCACCTGGAGGAAACCTATACGCAGACACAGGCAGAAAATGCAAACTCCTCACAGAAAGGCCACTGTGTCACCGTTCTGCCTTTATATTCAGGATCTGATTTGGCAAAGGTATCAAAGAGGTTACAATGAAATACAACCATAAAACTAAATTAACCTTTTGAAATACCACGGGGAGAAATGTCTCACTGAGTTTTATAAAATACCTCCGTACCTTTTAGTTCAAATCTACTCTACCCCAGGAAGAAAAGCTGGCTCTTACACTTAGCCGAGACATGGGGAAATAAACTAAACTGAACCATGTAAGAAACTTCCTAAATTTGATATGACACTGGAGGCAGAAGGCCATATAGAATCCTCAGGCCCTATAGCAAAGATGCTAACGACATAGATTTGAGCAAAAGTAATGAGAGTAATGTGGTTTGTACGACACAGGAGATGCAGCACAATCATGACCAAGATTGCAGAAGTGCTAAGAGGGGAACTGGCAGATCTGAATGACATTACAATAACCTCAGAGAAAAACAAGATGGCTGTGATGTGCAATCAAAGAGCCAGATAGTATGGGAAACTAGGATACTTAGAAAATTGGAACGCATGAAGGGGCGGAAAACAGTGGCAAAAAACAGTGGCCCATAAGCACAAATGCAGCCAGCGAAAGTTCAATTTGGTAGACGTCAGCCAAAGGTAACCCCTCCAGGCCGGTTCTCATCCCCAGCCTATCGCGCTGCAAACGCCCCTTCCAATCACCGCACCGGCCAGGCAAGCCGCTTAAAAGCGGAGAAACTCCCACTCTCTGCCTTCTCGAAGCCTGCAACCACCGCCTCCCCTCCTCCTCCACTTCACCCTGCCTTCAATCCGCCTTCAATCTGCTTCCCGCTGCCAAATGCCGCCACCAGTGCCTAGGTCCCGGGGGATTGGCACGCTCCATCGCAGAGCCCCTCCGATCTGAAGGCCGCACCGGGGCCTAGGGCGCCAAACCTCCTCCCAATAAAATACTCAAAAGCTTCTTGTTTCACGTCTCTCCAAATTGAACTATCATATGTCTCTCACCAAGTCATGGGCTGACTCCAATTCATAAAACAGACCTGGTCAAAGCACGGCCACATACTGTACGGCCCAATACACGTTATGTGGTCCGCTACCCTTTTCCCATTTGCAACTTCATACATACTGACCCGGTTTAAATGCATGAGAGTCAATATCCAATGAAGGATTGCATTATCAGTGCTACTGTGGCATGTTATACCTCAACAAAACACTAAAACTTTTCCTTTCTTAGTTTCATATTTTGTCAAAATATTTTAAATGTTGTACAAGGTTAAAAGAAAAAGAAAAGATTTCTGCAGCTGCAAAAGTTCAGCTAGAAAAAAACATTGATAAAGCTGGATATCTCTCCTTCTCTACTCTGAATGTTTTTTGTTCATCAAAGACTTGTGTATACTTAAATTGTTCTAAAGTAAACTAGATGGTAACCAATTGAAAACAGAGTTCTCTACAAAATGCAGATATTCCAATGTCATAGAAAAATAGTCTAAACAGACAAAAACAATAATCATGATACAAAAATAAGCAACAGTACACAGATTGAACAGGAGTTGGGCAAAGCAGACGGTGATTTGATAGATAGATAGATACTTTATTGATCCCTGTAGGAGAAATTCAGGTGTCCAGTAGCAGCAAAAACACTAACCTGGCAAGAGCCAGATTGATGATTGTTTAGAACTCTAATGCGTTCTCCACAATATCAATCTGGGAGGAGGAGGGATAAGCAGCAGAATACTTCAAGCTGATTGGGCGAAGTGACGCTGTGTGCCCGCCTACCAAGGTTTGCCTTAAACCAATCCCGGTAACATTATGTCATCATCGGAGTGCACAAAGCGCCTCTCGCTGTTCATCTTTCAAAAAAGAAATTGCAGATTCTGCTAAAACTGACTTGATAGCCTCAGCTACGCGTCCGTCCGCCCGGCACTTCTTGCTTTCGTCAAACCCGGATATCCCGCTAGATGTTCTACTCGAAAAGGGTTGGCGGGAGCGGGCCAAGATGTATTCTGTGTTTGTGAACTCACAAATACCGCGAGAATTCAGCTTGCAGGCAAGGTTAAAAAAACACATGCCTCCACTCAAACAAAACAAATAAATTGATCATTCTAAAACAGTAATAGAAATAATTTGGTTCCAACCGCTCTCACGCGTACAACATCTCTCCCCCCTCACTGCCTTTTTCTCTCTTTGACATTGACTTCCGTGGTATTAAATGTTGTACAGTATGTGGCATTTAAATCGGTTTTATATTTCACCCGACAAAACCTGAACAACTCTTTTCTCATCAAGGTCAAATTGAAGGAGAAGATCAAAGGTATTTTCCAAGAATCGGGTGCATTCTTGTATTGACAGCACCGCTCTTTTATTCTTGTAACGTGGTCATTTGCGGTTGTGAACGGGTCACACACCAGAGCCCCGTCCACTCTTTGTTTTGACATTTGCAGCTTGCGACAGATAACATCCTGGCCTTCCTCCCTCCTCCTCCTCATCTTCCTCCTCCTCATCTCGTTCTGCTTCGTCGCTGAATCAGATCCTGAATCGTGTCCTGTACCTGCTCTGTGTGGGAGACTGCAGCGTGTGCAGAAGAGAGGTCACAGAGTAGACAGTCACATGCAGGTGGTTTACTTTCTCAAGGACGACTTCAGCTGCATTATACCGACTCATTCATGTGTCATTATAGCAGTAATGACATGTTAGGTTTGCTGTCAGCACTAACCTTGATCAGCGAGTTAGTTGGGAGGCTTCATCGATGCAGAACATGGGCTGGGATTAAATAAGTTATTTTCTTCCCGCTCCCCTTCAGGTTTTTTGAGTTTGTTATAGGTATGGTTTGTTTTGGTTTTATTTATTTATTTATTTTAATGACATTAGCAACTGTGATGCGCCTGAAATAAATAAAAAAAGATTAAAACATTTATGTTTTAATCTTTTTTATTTATTTCAGGCAAACACAGGCGCATCACAGTTGCTAATGTCATTAAAATAAATAAATAAATAAAAAAGCATGAATTAAATAAATGAATACAAATATTTAGAAATTAATAATAGTTAAATACCACATTTACAAAATAATAAATAAATAAAACATTTAAAAAATAATAATGAATAGATACATACATACAGTACATACATACTCGTATTCATTCATGCAAATCTGTGTAGCACTGTATCCCACAGCAAATTTCCCTTGGGACAATAGTTTATTTTATCTTCTCAATTATGAAGCTCAGAAGCTCAAGGCAAGTTTTTTTGTATTGCACAATTGATACAAAAGGCAACTCAAATTGTGTATGTGATCGATACCAAAGAATGTGAAAACAAGTGAAAGCCAAATTGCTTTAACAACACATGGTTATTTCTTGTATCACCTCTACTGCAATTATTTGAATCAGAAAAATCCCTAAACAGCCTTTTATCTATTTCTGCCCAGGACTTCCAGCTCGACTTTTTCTTTTTTCCCCAGAGAGGAAATAGACAGTGGCACTTTTCACTTCATAACCGACAGTCTGGATTAAATGTTGCCACAATATTAGAAAACAGCTTCTCCTGTCATAACCATCACAACTGCCCCATTTCCTTTCCGTGAACGTCCATCCTGTTAGCACGGTCCGACAGGCGCGCACAGACCACTGGAATGGACACATCAAAGTAAATGTATTTAAAAGTTGACGCTGGATTCGTGTGTGGGCTTTTTTGAGGCTTTTTACAAAATCGATGTGAGTCACGGTGTTGTGCGGCGGCACCAACACAGGCCTTTGTTATGACACAGTTTGGATAACACTCTCTTCAAGCTGCTCAGAGCCAGCCGACTCCAAGAGATGACAAGAGCAGGTGGTTTTTGTATTTGTTTTAAAGGGACGGGGACAAAAAATCCTTCCAACAGCATGCAATCACAGTTGTTTGGTCATTTCAGAAATGTTACAGAGGAATATTGGGAAGGCTTTCTGGCCCCAACAAAGCGAGTGGTTCTGTTCTGTTTGTGTTTTTGTGTATTTGACCTTGTTGTGACCGTGTGTGAGTGGTCAGCAAGGATCTATAATAATAACTGGATCGGGTATTACTAGCTTACAGCTGTCCCACCCACGGGCACAGGGGGCACCCGTGGTACTGCAGACTAAATTCACGAGAGCTACCCAGAAAAAAGTCCCATAGAACTCAATGTAAACTAAAACAGCTCGACCTCAGCTGACAGAGAACCTACAGCTTTCAGAAAGATTCGGATTTTGTGGGGATTTTTGAGTCCCTTGTCATCCTGAACTTTTTTTCTTCTTAAATCCTTTTGGTTTTCTTTAAATTCACACTTTACTGCCAAAAACTCTGCTCCTTTCCTTCCCGCTCTGACTCCGCTCTACCACTGCTCTGATCAGCAGCGCCGATTGGTCAAAGCTCTGTGCACGTGCATGAAGACCACACACGCGTATTTGGCGCAACGCATCATGGGAGCTCGTCCACAGCGCAGAACCGAGAGGACCAGACGATGCCCAAATATAGGCGAGTTCTGCTAATTTCCTGGTCCCTGTGAAGTCCGATGCGCTACTGAGCACAACCCATTCATTTGAACAGGGCGCCATCTTGGATCACGGGGCTTGGTGGACAGCATGGGGCTTCTGCTTTTCTTCACAGTAGTCTGTAGGATGCTTTAGGATCAAATCAGATTCAGATTCATTTATTTGCCATTTGCAGTATTTTTGGGAGGTTTTCTCTGATGTGTCTGAAAGTTGCATAATGCACCTTTGAACCATGGTTTTTCACTTCTATTGTGTCCACGTAAAAGTTTTCAATTTTATGAATGCATGTTTGTGTGATTAAAATGATCAGAAATTGCCGCTATTCTTAGTTCACTTTGTTCATTTGTTTTTCTTAATCTATCTTTGATACACAGATTGGCCTTTTTGCTCGAATGAAGGATATCTTTGTCACAATGATGTTACACAGGCTTGAGTGCAATATGGAAGTACGACATGGACTTCTTTTATTAAATCATATTGAGATTTCTAATGTTAGATCTCCATTTGTGCAGCTCTTTCAATAGCAAAACACTAAAATGAGTTTTTGGTTTTTAGTTTATTAATTTTGCAAACAACAGATGACGATTCACCATCTCGAGTACAGCAACACAGCATATAAAGGTACATACAGTAGCTGTTGATCTTGGATAGTGGAGTGGAAGACAGGACGGATTATTAATTTAATGTTTTTGAAAATCACTTGAAAATATTTCGTTTTTTTCTCCACAGCTCTGCAGCAGACTTTTGTGTCTAAAACATCCAAAGTGTGAATATTCACCCTCACCCTCACCTGTCCGTTACATTCACACAGTCCCTCTGATTTGTCACAAATGCCTGAGTTGCTCTCAGAGAAATGGAAAAATGGCCCCACAATCTTCTGTTTGACTGGAGCAAATGTCAAATGATTTCAGTCCAGCGCTGACATTTTGTTTGGCATATTTCTGTGAAGACGCCTCAAAATGGAGAGCAGCCTTAAAAAAAACAAATTGTAGTTCAACTTTTGCTTGCACAAGAATTTGCATTACATGACAACATGGGCGCCTCTCGCCTCTCAGCAAGAAGGTCCTGGATTCAAATCCCGGTCGGACCAGGGCCTTTCTGAGTGGAGTTTGCATGTTCTGTCCGTGTCTGCGTAGGTTTCCTCCGGGTAATCCGGTTTCCCCTACCACTAAAAAATATGTACAATAGGTCTGGCTTGCGCCTCCTGTACTGGCCCCGCTCCCATCTCTGTGTGGAGTGAGAGGATAAATGCCCAAAAATAACAATTGTAAACCACTTCGTGAGTCTGGTCTGTGAAAGGCGGTATATAAATAAAGATTACTTACTTACTTACAACATGAGTGTCCGATTGCAGGAGGGTTTGAGGACAGTGATAATCCGAGACATTGAAGGACTTTTATGGACATTAACTAATCCAACATTTATTAATATTCATGGACATTGGTTCTGGACTAATGGCTCCTTTGTTAGAATGGACTGTTTGATTGTCTGATCTATTGTTGCATAATAAACAACTTTATAAAGTCTTCCGAGACGACTGCTGTTCTGATTTAGGGCTCATCACCAGATAAATTGAATTGAATTATATTCAATGATACTTTTTGTGGGAGGGCAAGGCACTAAGACAATCTAAATAAGACATTGCACAACAAGCTCTTCAAAGGCATAAACATATTTTTGCTTCATGAGGGGTTACGTAAACAGACCCCGCTTTGCCATTGCCAGGTCAGGACAGTCCCTTTGCTCCTTGTCAGAGGTGACTTGGGGCGGTGCTGCGATGGAGAGATACCTTCATAATTTCACGGAGCGAGAGGAAGCCAGGGTTTGGGGGTTGAGTGATTGCTGCTGAGTTCAAAGGAGGGAGGAAGAGCAATCAAACGCTCCCTCCGCCAGCCATTTTAGAAATCTGGGTTAATGGCAAGGGAAAAACAGACAGACAGCAACACAAGCACAACTCCAAAGCAAAGTCACATAATCAGCCGGGCTTAAACAGGACTCATTAGGAGGAGTTTCGGTGAGCCACCAAACTGGAACTGTCCCTACGCCCAAAACAGAATTCCAAATGACTGCTTTACACAGACCTTTTCGCTGCCAGAAGAAATAAGTGTTTGGAAAGTATTTGAAATAAGAGGCTACAGTCAAAATAAATAGGAATTGAGTTCTGCCATTCAACACGTTTACCTTTTTATCACCAAAATAACATTGCACTCACTTTGGAGGGTGCTGTTTTGGTATAAAAGAGCACACAACAAAACTATTTTATTTTCTCCGTATGGCACAGGCTGTAGGTTCGTTTGACAAAATATCTGTATCTGTGATTTAAAGCTAACCCAGGCCCTTTACTTTTTTTATTATTAATATTATTATTATTATTATTATTATTATTATTGTAGTAGTAGTAGTAATCTTTATTTATATACCGCCTTTTCACTGCACATCAGAGTCTCAAAGCGGTTTACAATTGTGATTTTTGGGATTGGGGGTGCCAGTACAGGTGGCACATGCCAGACCTATTGTACATATTTTTAGAGGTAGGGGAAACCGGAGCACCCGGAGGAAACCTACGCAGACACGGGGAGAACATGCAAACTCCACTCAGAAAGGCCCTGGTCCAACCGGGATTCGAAACCAGGACATTCTTGCTGAGAGGCGAGAGTGCTATCCAGCCAGCCACCGTGCCGCCCATTGTATTTTATTCACTTTTGGCACAGTGGGTAAAAAAGTACACACATTTCACAAAAGAAACAAAGTATTCATCCATTCATTTTCTTCCCCTTTCTTCACCGAAAGACAGTCAGAGCTGCACCCAATTCACGTGGCATCAGCCCCTCAATGAAAAAGTATAAAATATAAAGATAAACTCAATCTATGAAGACAAAAATCACTGCAAATATGCCGTGAACTACAAAATTATAGCCATAGGAAAATCATTTCGATGAAGAATGAGTCAGGTTTGTGGAGCTGAGGGCCGTCTCACAGTCGGACACAAGTGCGGTAAAATCATCCACAATTAAAGCTGGTGTATCTATCTTTGTTTAATAATAATACATTGTGTTTGTTCCAACAGAAAGAGACTTATAAAGGTTACATGTAATAAAATAAATAAATTTTCAACAAGTCGTCTCCATCTCATCAGAAAACGTATTACATTTTGCATACTTGTAAGACAGAACCCAATTTGTCGCTTTGGGCTGAGAGCAGATTGTCTGTCTGAAACAAACTAAATCTGAAAATGTGAAAGAGGCCATAAAAATGCATGTATGAGAAGCACAGTGAACTACGGTACATACAGTAGCATGGATTTTATTATATGGCTGATCTTATTTTTGGTGGTACAGTGGTTAGCGCTTGTGCCTCACAGCGAGAAGTTCCTGGGTTCGATTCTACCTCCAGACCTTTCTGTGTGGAGTTTGTATGTTCTCCCTGTGTCTCTGAAGGTTTCCTCCGGGTGTTCTGGTTTCTCCTATCACAAAAAAAAAGGCCTGGTCACTCCCATCTCTGTGTGGAGTGAGAGACACCTGTTGTAAAGCGCTTTGTGGTCTGGTCTGAGAAAGGCGCTATATACTGTATATGAAGATTACCTACTTACTTATTGTTCATATTTTGTGTTAGGTTTGAACAGCTTTAATAAAACCTCTGCATTTTGGTTAATCAAGAACCCATACGTTTATTTCCACCATACAATACCGTTTCTCCTTTTGTATAGTGAAATGGATGAATAGAAGGGCAAAGATTTAGTCCATAATCTCATGTTGCAGGTGCAGGTGTTGGGGGACTTTGGACAATTCTTCTCTGTATTGGCCAGTATCCACGTTGTCCTCCTCTCTCTGCGGTCGCTCCCTCTTTCCATTCATTATCTCTGGTCGTTTAAGTTCAGACCAGATGCGTTTCGCTGTTTTGCGTGTCCCAGAGGTTGTATTGTAATGCTACGGCACAATGGTAGTCACGGGAATCTATGTGTATACAAATCCTTCTTGTCGCTGTACAATGAATAGGTGAGTATCATGAATGCAGAGAGCGCTGGAGTTACGCAACACACTATCGAGACCGAGGCGCTGAAGTCCTGCGTGATTTGCATACTCTACGTACGTTGTGATAGAAATTCATCAGACGACTTCATCTTTGTTTCATTACCCTTGGCTCTGTTCTTTCATCCTGGCCTAGTCTTTATGCGTTATCTCGGAGCCTGCGGTACACAGCCATTACTACGCATTAGGCCAGATACTAGGCACCCAATAGAAATATATTTGGACTGAACAGGAATTTGCATAAACATAGAGCTGAGGATGAAGGTTACTCGAAGACGTCTTGATCTGTGCCTTTACTGCTGTTGGGAAAAAAAGTTTCTCTTCAGCTTGAGGAAATCTGATATTTCAAATTAATTAAAATATTTGGCCGTCTTGTATTTAACTGCAATGGGGTAACAGGTTGTGTTCATGTAAAATCACAACATTCCAAAGAGCCTGTAGTTTAATATTGTGGTGGAGGCAGCTATAAATGGTTGCTGGTAACTATGGCCACTGTCTTAGCAATTTTTTTATTTGCCAATCCACACGAAACATTGGCATAATGTTAATAACATTATGGCAACATTATTAACATTATTGGCATAATTATAATAACATAATCCACATTGTTATGTGCTTCTTCGTCAGCACATAACAACTGGTCTGTTTATTTTCTCAAAAAGGTGACAAGAAGATGATGACAATGTTCAAAAAAACGCATGATACAGGAATGATATGGAGAATATTTTGAATTTAATCCTCATCAAAATATTATCTGGAAAAACATTTAGACCTTTTCTTTTTTCCACATTGAAAAAAAAACAGTTCTTTCTCTTAGAGTTATATTGGAAACTGCCCTCCTACTGAAATAGACTTGTACAATTGTTCATATTATATATAGACTTGTGTGTGACGATGAAGTCTAATGAGCCTGTGCTTTATTTTTATTTTTTTGAGCAAAAGTAATATAACAATAAAATATTATATTTATAAAGTACAGGATAGAGCTTTATTGGGAGGTGGGGGTTGGTTGGACATAGTTATTAGTACATCACTGGAGCAGCGTGGGACCAGGACCCAGGGAGGATCAGAGGAAGGACCACAGGCAGGACTGGACCGAACCAGAGGGAGAACTTAAAACATTTATTTTATAACGCTTTAATTTTGTCCAACAACAACTAAAAGCTTTTAAAATCCAAAATGTTTTAATGAGCCAACCAAACACATCACATTAGCATAATAGTGAAAGTTTGGAAGGTGCTAAAAGAGTCAATATAAAAAGTACAGGTATAATTCAAACTAAACGTGTCACACGCATTTATGTGACAGATACTGATTATTGCAATTATAGGTTGGGTGTATAGAATATAGAAAGAAGAATACAGAGAAACTTTACAAAAAGGCAGGAGTTTCAATAGTTTGTATGAAGTAAATGGAAGCGCAGATGCTTCCAGGTCAGACTGAACCTTTTAGACGTGAGGACAGAGAAGTATCACAAATCATCACGGAGTTGGATCTATTTTATGGAGATTTTTGGAACATTATCCCGCTGTTATAGGAGCTGGCCCTGTTCAGTCATGTTATAATCTGCTGATGGGATTTCAATATCATGTCAGCTGAATTGAATAAGGACATTCATTTGTTCGAACCAAAGTAAGGTCGTAATAATCAGAAATAGTTTATTTAAGTGTGATGCACAAACATGCTCATACAACGATCAGATAATAACAATAATAATAATAATGATAATAATAATAATAATAATGTATCATTTATATATTGCGCTTTTAGATTTCGTTAAAATACGCTTTACATGGCATTCAGTCATGATGATAAACTACTACTGTAGCCACAGCTGCCCTGGGGCACACTGTCAGAAGTGAGGCAACCAGTAGTGACATATGCCAATCCTTAATATTTTAAAAAAAAAGTAAGGCTTACAGTCCATTTACAAAATATGAATATTATCTGATCTGTTTTATTTGGGGTTTTTACAAACTGTGAGCCAATTATCAACATTATCACTAATAAAGGCTGGATACATCTCAATGTGTTTCACATTGTATGTTGAATTACAAAAGTACCAATGAACAATATTCTAAGTTGAGATTCACCTGTATATACAGTATCTATAGGACAATACAAAACCACATTATTAGACTTCTTGTGATGAAATCCACCCATCAGCCTCTGTCACTTTATGTCAATTGAAAAGCATATATTACCTCTTCATGCCTTTAACCTTATTAAAAGTCTAGTATGATACATTTTTGTGAAAAGGGTTAATCGCATGAGTCCTTTACTTTCGCCCCGTGTCTCCCCCATCTCTGAGATCGATCACAGCCTCACACATCTGCACATTTCATTTCACAGCACAGATTTCAGTATCTTGACCTGGAGTGATTGGTCTCCGGAGATCCCGCAGACACAATTTAAAACGTGCCGTGTCTTCATAACGCTTTGGGAAGATTAGCCTTGTACCGCACCAATACTGTAAAGAGCCAATCAATGCCAGCAACATATTTTTTCTCTCCTCTCTCCGCTAATCACACTTCAAAACACGGAGAGGGTAGATAAGGGCCCATCTAATTAAGACTACTTCAAGCCCAGCGAATTAAGGATATTATGTCTCAAAGATGATATCCGCGCAAACGGCACAATCGATGAACAATTTCCTACATTTTGATGAATCTAAAAGGTCTAATTATCATTTGCTATCATTGGCTGCTTAGGGCTGTCATACATAGATACCGATATGGATAGGAGAAAGAAGAAAGCCGCTCAAAAAAACCAGACCTTATCTTTGCTCACTGTTTGGTAGGTAAAATATTCTAATCACTGGTTTAATTTGAAATAGCAAAATGTTGATTGAGAGAAAATTTATAGGGCATTGTTAATTTTCCCCATTCACGGTTATGTGCGGTAATAATTATGTGAAGTATAATTAAGGTCAAATTGCTGGGATAATAATCTTAATTTTTATCCTTATTCGACTCGACTGGATTCCAACAAACGGAGCACTAAAGAATAGAAATGTGTCACGAATTTATCAGCCATTGATTATTAGCGATCCAGCCTTCAAGTTCAGCTTTTGATGTTGTTATGCGCTGCCTTGAAGTATATGTAAATTGTGTTTTGTTGCCGTCTATTTTAGGAGAAAATTATACAGATACATAGGCAGTAAATAAGTTTAGGAGTTATTCAAATTTACCCAGAAAGCAGAGGAATTGCACTTTTTTTAATTGGGTCCTCTTTATCTTGATTGGAGAAATGTTTTATTTGAGAAACTACATTGTTCGAATCTTGAAGTTTTTGGTTGAAATTATGAACTGTATGTAAATGTTTTTTGTCATTAGCATTTTGGAAAAGATTTTTAATTGACTATGTTCACGTAATTTATCATTCTTTGGGGCTCTGGAAATTCGTAAAATCTTGCTTTGCATTTGAAATTCTGTGCAAAAATATTCTTACATATATTCTTATATTCTTCCTAACATGATGCAGTATAGCAATATTTGAATCTGGAATGTATTTGACATTTTTAAGTAACATTGGCATGAAGTAAATTGCCTGCTGCTGGTTGTTTGGCACTGAGACCCGGAAAGAGTGTTGATTTTTATAACACATGTCGGTACTTGGCATGTTGAGATAAACCCGGAAAGAGCGTGATATACGCAGGAAGAAATTTAAATACAAGTGTAAATATTGAATTCCTAAACCCTAATGGTGAAAGCTGAAGTGACGATCTGGTGAAATAGAGAAAAGTCCCACTCTTGAGCGATGGTGATGGGGAGGAGGAGGGTTATGGCTCGAGCTGAAGCTATGAGTTGAATGCACTCTGATTGTAGCAGGGGGTGTACTGAGCTGACTGAGCGGATCGCTAATAGAGGTACAGGTGTAGTGGGAGAAAACTGGGATGAAGGCGGGAGTTCATGCCCACAGAGGAACCCAGGACCACCAGTCTTCCAGTCGGAACATTCGCCTTAGCTGCATTTGTTTGTAGAAAAGCAGTCAACTCACTGTTTATAAGTTCTCTGGTTGATTTTGCCAACAAAAATCACGCATTACCCAGATCCAATTTACATAAACCCTTAGATCCCTGTCTAAGCGTGCACCTGGCTGGTTTCAAATTTGAGAGAGGCATTGTTTATTTGGCATCTGGTGACAACAGACTTTATCATCGAGACTAACTTACTCTTAGAGTAGTCATCCTCAATAATTTCAATTCATATATACTAACCAAGAAAATAGTTTTAAACATTGTTCTTTCACTTATCTTCAGACCAAGGACAAAGCTGTCAGTGTCGTCTGTGTGGGAGAGAAACAGACAGGTGCAGATAAGGAGCAGGCAGGAGAGGCACAAAGAGACAAGAAGATACTATTATCATTCAAGTCTTACTTTTATGTCCAATTTTGTTCTTACACATAAATATGTACATATTGACTAATTTGGCCCATGAGGAGCACAAGCTGAAGCAAAATGGTCAAAATACTACTTTTGACTTGAATACATTATACCTTCAATACCATTTCGTTTACAACACACATTTGAATACTATATTTTAGATACTGAAGTCAATAATTCCCTTTGACTGACGTATCCAAAGTCGATGCAAGAGCGAGACAAGAGATCTTCACGTTTAACATCTGCATTTAATTATCTTTACAATCAGATACAGAATATTCAACAAAAAGTGCTCCTAAAACTATATATGTCCCTCTCTCCTGGCCCTCGGCTGACTGACTGCCAATCTCCTCCCAGCAGTTTCTATCAAAGGGTCCGATGACGTCACAGTCTGGGACTGGTCTGGCCCCTGGTCTGGACCCGGTCTTGGTCTTCCCTCTCCACCTGAGCAAACAATGCCCCCCACCACTGGGCGCCTGATTGTGTTGGACTTTTGCCCTCGTCCAGAGTGGGAGAGAGCATTTGTTTATTCTTGGAGTCAATAATTGTCCGGTTTTGTAAGCTGGTCATCTCTATGATTCCTGAGTGCATATTCCTTTGTCCTTGGGGCTTTTCCCCGTGCACCTTCTTCAGAAGGCCTATTTTCAAAATCATTAGTATACAACATTTTAATTATGCAACAATACTTATATAAGTAAAGAGCCACACAGAAGTCTTTAAATGAGATCTATTTAGAAAATTTGCTTTTGACCTCACCTTGTCTCATCAAAACAGACCTGGAGTTGTTTGTAGGTCCATCCACTCTAATATCAGAAACTTCTTGCAAAAACATTTAACGCCACCCCTTTTTTTTTTTTTTTTTAAAGGCTTCTGCCCAGAGAGGTGTGTTCATTAACATGCACTGTCCCAACCAAATAAACCATCAATAATTAAACAAATTAAAAAATGTGTCTTGGAAAATTCTCTGGCTGTGTTTGCTACCATGGCTGTGTTTGCTGCCAATATTTTTTTAATGTGAAAAAAAAATCAACTCCCCTCTGGTGGTAGCATAGGGATTTACGGAAAGAAAGCATTTTTACCCTTCATACATGTTTCACCACAGTAGCGACAGTAGCTCAGTTGGTAGAACAATGGTCTTTGGACCTAATGGTCGTGGGTTCGATCCCACTACGACCCATGTCAACTGCTCCCACTGATGTCTGCTGTCGTTGTGTCCCTGGGCAAGACACTTAACCCCAATGTGCCTGAAGTTCCCGCTGAAAGACCAAGGCTGCATCTGTGTCGAAGGAGCAGCCATCTTCCCGTGGACCCACCACCTGCAGGAAGATCAGCAAGGGACTGGTGCTGTGTGAATTGAGTGGCAGTTCTGATTGCCACCCCCCTGACCCAGAAATGGAAAATAAAGGGATGTAAATGAAATGAAATGAAATGAAAAAAAACATGTTTCACCGTTTTGGCTGAAGAGATTTTTTAAATTATTAAAAAATGAAATGGCAAAGTGAATACTGCTATTAACCTTTTTAATGGACATAACAGAATAGAAATAATACGGACAAACAGACAGTGGTGCAGGAATTAGTCCAAACGTGTAATATGTGCTCTGAAGCCACAGCAGAAAACATGTATAGACCCTTGCACTGTGACATTACAGCTTGTAGATTCAAAAACATTCTCCTGAGATTCACGCCTGACATTTCAGATCTACAAGTACAATCCCTTCTCCGCACTGCCTCCGCTGTCACCAAGCATTTATTAATATGCAAATGAAAGGCAAACAGTACATCAGACTGTGGAAAGCCATGTAATTATGTTATCAACAAGATGACACAATACGGATTAAATAAACCCGAAATCTACCTGATTACAGGGCTGTAGCAATCTGCTGCTTTTTCCCTTCTGGTTGTGCATCTGTTATTATTGTGACAAGAAGCAAAATATAAAGGCGATTTTACAAGAGCCTTTTCAAATGAGGCATGAGGTGACAATCAGTGAGGATGAAATCAACAAAACCACACAGATATTAGGAAAAAACAAAGATAGACTGTGAAATGTACAACTTTTGCGTTATACAAATTCCTAAAAAGGTAATAAATAAATTCTAAAAAAATATGTTCTGTATCAGTTGCGGTTTTACCTATTTTACCCATTTGGTGTGTGTGCGGTGTATATACAGTAACAAAACACTAGGAGGCATGGAATTAGATCACTTAGAAGCATGGCTAACCACTTCAAACCATGTTTTATGTAATGTATGGTAAAGGAGTAGAAAGTGCAGGTATCTGGGTTTTAAGTCAATGTCACATTTTGTCCCGGAGCAAGCACCGGTTAGACCCATCAATTTTCTCCCACCACATCCAAATTCTTGATATACAGACGAGGGCCCTTGCCATTGGCACAACTGCCGGTGGTTGTGCCAAGAAGAGGGACTATATCAAATGTATTGAATTTGAAAAAAATACTTTGTTTATACCATATGACCATGATACCACATGGTCATACGGTCAAATATACAGTATGCTTTCTTCAAAAAGATTAAATAGAGTGTTGCAGACATCACCTTCAAATCTAAGGAGTAAAGGTAAAACAAATCTCAGAGAAAAAGGAAGAAAAGTAAAGATACCAGGAAACTTAAATACAGTACTTAAAAATAACACTTGGTCACTTGCCACCTCGGCCTATTGAATACACAATTGTTTTCATGCCAGTGGATAATGTCCCAAGCTTAACACAGCATGTGCGTCTAATAACCCCAAAAATCAAACCACTGTTTTATGAATAAGCAAAACGTCAAACCACAGGAGATCTCTGAATGAAGGGATCACAAGTGAGGCAGATCATCCAGAATAAAAGGTTCATATTAAAGGGAAAACTGTGCCCATTTGGAAACTGGAGACAAAGAAGGAAAATGCAGCATTCCAAAAAAAAGTGCAGTTCACAGAGCGCTTTATTGTTCAAAAATAACTTGAAAACCATGCATTCTTAATGTGACCAAGCTCGCCCCTGACTGAGAAGCTACGACTTTGCCAGGTCGTATATAGTGCATCTTCAAAAGACATTGGCTCCATGTATTCTTCCTGTATAGAGAAAAGATAGTAAAATCAATATGCTCATAAATATTAACCGTCACCAATATGAAAAGTACACCGTAAAGTAACGTCAGCACAAAAGAACCGAGCCATTACATTTCCAGCTTCTGTCGTTTGATTCATTTATGTATGAAGGGGAGGTCTCAGTCTTTCTCTTCACAGAGCTGAGGTCTGAGGGACGGATGTGCTGGAGAAGATATCTGCTGCTGTGAAGGAAGCTGTGAAAGGCGTAAGGCAGTTCATCATAAAACAGACTAGTGCCGAGAAACCTATAGGAGTCATGTGGTGGGCTGTGTTGAGAGTGTGGGTGCATTTAATGAGATGGTTAGATACTATATACAGTGGACTGGCATGGTGCTATGGTGTGTCTCTGTGGCTAATTTTGTTTACATTGGGTTTTTATTATCGGCTATTTACTAAAATTATAGGTTATTTACTAATCTTCAAGTTGCTATGGGACAGTAGTACGTATACCATATATGGGCTTCCGGGCACCACCCACTCATGTGTCATAGTTTAATAGGAGTAAATGGGAACCTTGTGATGTTTGGAGTTACTTTTGTCCTGTTCGAATGCAGAGGAAATATGCTCTGTTGTTGAGGCACCAGCCCACTGAAGATAATTTGAGTTTGAAGGTTACTATGGTTTTGTTTAAGACTGATTACTGTATTGTATCCACCACGCCTGAGCATAAGCCAAGTAGCCACACTTATTTAGATACTTAAATGTATATAGGAGGATTTTCTACTCCCAGGTGGATCATCAAGACTATTGATCTTCCCAATTGTCAATCATTCTGGTGATATGTGCTCGTTAAATAAGACCGGAGAGTTTTGTTCAAAAAAGTGGAGAGGGCTATTCTTTTTGAAAATCTGAGAAAATCCTCCTGTATACTTTTAAGCAAGATGGAAGTTTAGTGTTACTCACAGAATAATGTCACACATAGAAAAGTTTAGTTGACTTTTAGTTTTGCTGAGTATTTACATTTAGATTGTGCCCCGTATAAATATTCTGGTCTTGTGCCATTTGGCCCTTGTTTATACATTTCCAATTGCTGCTGTTTCTTCGAGTGGTGATATTGACTGTGAGTGATGCCATTGTAATGATTAAGATGCATTTATAATCAAATAGTCATCAAAAAGTACATTATTTACTGGTCACTACATTTATGTCTTTATAAATATACCTTTTACTGCTTACATTAATTCCTACATTGGCTCCACTCTCCTCTCAAACGATTTTACTTTGTCACTTGTCTCCAATGTGAAGACAATTTCTGCCATACCAAGGACCATTCCAAAGATAACATCATAGAGGAACCCAAGGAAAATCATCTTCGACTTACAAGCTTATATTCATTGGGTTGCATTAATGTTCTGAAATGTCCCCGCTGTGGGACCAATAAAGGATATCTTAATCTCTTAATCTATACTTTTTTGTATGTACTTGTATTTTTGTGCGTATTTTTTATTGATGTGTGATTTAAAGTTCTATTTGTAAAACACCTTGAATTGTCTTGTGATTGAAGAAAGTTGCGCTGAAGAAAGTAAACTTATAAAAGTCCTTTCTCCTCCTCTTTTATTGCTCATAAACCATATACGCTCATAAAGAAGATACCCAAAAATACACTTTTGAAATCACATTTTTGATATAGGCTTGTTAACATTCTTCATTTCCCCAACAACCAAATGTCCTTGAATAGGATAATTCAACAGCTGAGCAATCTGCAAAACCCACTCAGTCCTGCGTCGCTTTCCGGCTTCCAATCAGTGCTCATTAGAAATGCCAAACCTTGATGAAGTGGAGGTGTTTTTGTAGCATTGGCTGAAATGAGACCAAATATAAATCAAACGTAGAGAGGCCCATTATTCCTGCACAAAAATGAAAAATGTGTCACCCCTATGAAAGACGAGACAAGCTTATCTAACAGGCATTGTTCTAAAAGTACTCGCTTACGTCAAACCTGCACACTGATCTCACATCGGGACGATAATCCATCTTCACTGAGAGGAAATGCCATTCCAACCATCCCTGGCTCTTCCTCTGACTCCTGGCCTATCTTAACTTAATGATAGAGGCCAAATATTTGCTTGTGGGAGGACAGCTGACATTAGAAAGATATTATTCTGTTCGCTTCAACAGGGTTCAATAAAGAAGAGGTGCCTTGGCTATAACAGCTATCACTGTGTCTCCACACCCACTCACTCACACTTGTTAAATCCCTCTGTATGGGCTCTTACTCAACATGTGTGTAAAGCCTGCCATCTACTGTAAGGATTGTGAACTGCAGCAGAAATGCCATGAAATAGGTTTTTTGAGAACACAAGATGGCAGTGTTGTCTGTAATATAGTGGTGAGCACGGTGGCTGAGTGGTTAGCTTTTGTTCTTCTCAAGGACAAGGGTTCGATTCCACCTCCAGACAGTGCCTTTCTGAATTTCCACTACCATTCAAAATATGTACGATAGCTGCCCTTGCTCTGGGGCCAGGACTCCCCTGAAAAAAAGACTTTCCTGGTTAGATAAAGGTTAATAAACAAATAAAGTGACTTGTGCAAAATAATGTGGGAAGATTGAGGCTCTGATGTAGATTTGCAAATGTCTTTTGTCTCAACGTACATTCATTTTGATTTAGAATGTTAGAATTCTTTTTGTGTCTGACCACACCTTTTGCGAACAGGAATGTGTGCCTTATTGACGTACAGTAAGAAAAAAATACTTCAGTTATAATCTGTATACAATACATCTAAATTTATTTAACAAACATGTTTGAAAAAGAGAAGGAGAAGGACACCTGAAGTATCCAGTGTTTTTGTTTTCTTTGTGTTTGTGGAAATGTGTTTAGAGCTTATCTTTTGCATCTGTGGTTATTGTTTTGTTTTTGCCTTTTTCCATTTTGAGCAAATTATTGTTCTATTGAATATGGGTTTTGAATATAATTTTTTTGAACAAAATTACTTGATTACTGGATTGTGCTTAAACTAGACAAAGCATAATGGTAGCAGGCTGAGTATTGTAGACTGATTTACAAATTCATGCATTTAGTTTCATTGTTATTATACAGAATAAATATGATTGAGTTTGAAACTGTCATTGTGAATTGACTCCCATTCATTGAAAAAGGCAAACAGACCGCAAGCGGTGTAGGTGGACAGTTGAGGTTAACAGCTGGCGAGGGTCCAGGGGGCCGTATGTGGTCTGCTCTGAAGCCGAAATCCAAGTCCAAGGTGGACCTTTGTATAATAGACTTGAATGCTCTTTGCAAATGATGTGCATCAGTCCAGGACTCGTGCAGCCTGTTCGCCCACGGTTTATATATCTGGAGTTTTTCCTTCTTGGAGTTTTTCCTTCTGGAGAAGAAGGAAAAAGGAGAGAAGAAGAGAGTCTGGACAGGGGATGCGCCGGGACGTCATGACGGATGTCATTTCCTGTGACCAATGATTCATTTGTTTGCCTTTTTTGACAATGACTTTTTAATCATTTGACTTTTGAAACCTCTCCTGACAAATCAACCATTTTGTTAATTCAAAAAACTTTGATTCTTAAGAGAACCTTTATTCATACCACAGTTGGGAAAATTCCAGGGTTGCAGCCCACATTACATAGAATGGGAATGAAAAGAGTACACAAACTGCACAAAAAGACAAATATGTGTAGTTTTCAGAGCATAATGAAATCCTGAAGTATATAAAACTCTACTTCATCTATACTGAAATGGAAATACATACCTCCACTTATCTGTATGGTTGGATGAATGGGTGAGTGGGTCTGTGATGTAAAGAGCTTTCAGTGCTTTGACGGCAGAAAAGCTCTTTAGGAATTTGACTATTTACCATTTTTCTAAATCCATTTACATTGGATTTCCCGCTCACCTGATATTAATGTAGTACAACAATCCCAGAACTCTATAATCTGGTTAAAGTATAAAGCCTGGGTGTTATGAGAGAATTTGGATTATTCACATTGGGGTTCCTTTAAAATGGCAGCAGTCATAGCAGCTCTGCGTGATGCTGAGACTATTACAGCGGCCTCACTGTCAGAAATACAGCATTCAAAACCAATAAAGAAGGATTGTCTTTCTTGAGCAGCATGTTCTCATCTATGTTTCCATAAATCCTTTCATTGGGAGCAGACAAAGTGGAAAATATAAGCTCTAACATGCCAGACACTTCAAATACACTTACATAAAATTTTGTTCACAGCACAAAACAACAGAGAGAAGGAAAAGTGAATCTCTTTTTTACATAAAACATGTAAGTGTGTGTGTGTGTGTGTGTGTGTGTGTGTGTTTGTGTGCGTGCATGCGTGCGTGCGTGTGTGTGTGTGTGTGTGTGTGCGTTTATAAGTGCGTGTGTGGGTAAATTGAAACAAAACCAAAGGACAGTAGTTTTACAAGAAGCATAATCGCTCAGTATTTGATCACCTCAGGTCCAGCCTTATCCCAAAAGCAGAAAGGCTACATTTTGGCAACGGAGACCTCGAATATTTGCCGAAACGTTACCACCTCTGTATCTGCAACTAGCAAGTAAGACAGTGTGCAGATTTTGTTCTGCTATTCTTGGCTTTATGAATGAATTTCCCTTTGCACCTGTCTGAAAAATCGATTCCTTTCACAATAGTAAGTAAGTTAGTAAGTTTTATTTATATACCGCCTTTTCACTGCAGATCTGAGTCTCAAAGTGGTTTACAATTGTTAATTTTTGGGCATTTGTCTCTCACTCCTCACAGAGATGGGAGCGAGGTCGCAGTACAGGAGGCGCATGCCAGACCTATTGTACATATTTTTAGTGGTAGGGGAAACCGGAGTACCCGGAGGAAACCTACGCAGACACGGGGAGAACATGCAAACTCCACTCAGAAAGGCCCTGGTCCGGCCGGGATTCGAACCCAGGACCTTCTTGCTGAGAGGCGAGAGTGCTATCCACTCAGCCACCGTGCCGCGGTGCAATAATATGCAAACGTGAAATAACCCACACACATACACAAGCACACACAAAAGAAGAACACAAGGAAACATTGTCCAGCTTACACTTCATGGTGAAATGTGCCTCAGGTGCTATACATAAGTTTGAAAAGTTTGAACATTTTTTAAAGTTGCTGGTCTGGAGAGGGAGACACTGGAGGCCTCTAATTCATATTTTCTTTTGTACAAGTACCTTCAATCTTTTTCTATTTACAGAAATAATGTAGCATCATACCCAGTACAGCAAAATCCAGAGTTGGACCACTGTTACAATCAAACAATCAAAAGAATATAGGTATAATTTCAGTACATGTGCACTCTTGTCTATTGGTCTGCGCCCACTTTAGCCTTGGTGGATTGGTCTAGCAGGTTTGGAAGTGCGTTCATCCCTAATCCCATTTTTGATCTATCTGTGAACACTCCCTCTCAGACCACATACATCAGACAGCAATTTTGTCATTAAAGATGCACTGGTTGCTTGCTGGGTGATGTCATTGCTTCGCCCAAAACAAAATGGCTTTAAACTCAATCAAATGGAGAAGCTCACTGAAACAATGTTTGTTTTTTTTGTGGTAAATTTGAGCAATAAAAACACCCACAGGAATAAATGGAAGTGTGGAATGAACATTAGACAGTGTTGGACCTTTCAGAAAAGAAACATTGTACATGATTTATTAGATCTATTTTCTTGCACTAGTGTATCACACATGTATCTAGACTGATGTACATATATATTCATACGCACAAGACTATACAGTACAGGTTTAACTTTATGTTTTTACTAGTTATACTTTGTTTTTGTAGGCAAGGCAAGGCAAGTTTATTGGTATAGCACAAATCAAACACAAGGCAACTCAAAGTGCTGAACAAAACAAGATAGAAACACGCTTTATTCAGCCCAAGATAGAGATTGTTGTTAGTGTAGAGTTGTGCGATACTTAATATAAAACTTATTGTATCTTGTGTTGCGTGCTCCTCATTCCTACAGTTCTATAACTTGCTATGCAACACTACAATGTACACACTGTGAGACAGATAAAGGATCTCTTCATCTGGATCTCAATCTTGTACCCCTTAAACAATCATGAACATTTTTTGAATTTGTGCCCGGAGTGTGGTAAACAGACACAAAGTCAATCATAACACAACTATGGTGATGAAATGATGAAAAACACACTCTTGTATGGCATGCGTTGCCCAACCCTGTACAAGCCCGGTCACGTCTTCTTTATACCTGCCTTAAGTCACAGCTCCAGTAAAAGTATTTCCAAACACCTGCCATTAGCAATGAGTGTATCATGTATCATGTATTTTCCCACCATGTATTCTGACAATAGCTCAAGTCATCGGTTTGAAAAGCCTTAGACAGTCTAATCTAAGTGATTACAACATGGGAATAAAATCACCAAAGGATTATACATAAAACAGTAGTCCTATAAGAAAATGCTTTTCATGGGAAAGATTGTGCAGGTTTTGCTCCAGTTATTGTATAACATCATATTACATAACTTTTGGAATGCACTAATAAATATGACACTCTACGGAATACGTATTAAACTTGAACTGATTTCTACGCTCCGCTGTGCATTGGAGCATTAAGGAAAAGCAAAAATGTCTAAGCCCTATTTTATTAGGTTTGTGTCATGTTATATGTTGTGTCAGTAATACCAAATAGAAAAGTCGGATGAATTCTATGTGAACTATTTAATTTTACTAGGACCACGTATTTTTATTGCTTATTAGAGAATTTAATGGATGGGTCTTATCATGGCCCCTAGCTTCCAACTTCATAGTCTGCCTTGTACAAAACTGTTGCTACATGTGCATTGTGTTATTAATATAATGTGTGTTTCACCGATGGATATTAGTGATCAAGCAACGATACAACTATACACACAGGAATAATGAAAGCATAATTTAGTTTATCTTATCTTATAATGGTCATCCAATTACAGACTAAACTAAACTCAGCACCATAGGAAGAAACGTGATGTTTTTTTTTTCCTTTGAGATTCCATAAAAATTAATGAAAGTGCAACATCTTTTAGTAGTGTGTAATAATATTATTATAGATCCATGGTAATAACATGGTAAGTAAAGGCTAAACCAGGGCTGCGTGCCCATGTAGGTATGTGAACACAAGTATGGTATCCTGGTTTTGTACATAGTTGGATCTGTTTGGCTTTAGTTATCATTAAATATGATGATACATTGCTAGTTACAAAGTAATTTAAGACATGCATTTTAGATGTTTAATTACAAAATATGTTGTTTGAAGCAGCATCTTTATAATTTATTTAACTTTTGTTTAAATTCTATGAAATTCTTGTTTTTTTATGTTGTGGTGGCTGGTAACTACACTCAGTCTTTGTAGATAGACACTATTAACATTAATAGTTAAATTCGATTCGATTCAATTCCATTGAATTAATCACCAATATGAATCTGAATTTTAGCTTGGATATTATTCCTACTAATCTTAAATACAATCATCTTAACTGTGTTTTCATTCTTATCTGTCTGGAGCACTTTCAAATGAATCATGGTCTGAATAAGTTGTGTAGTGCTCAGTGCTGCCCCCTAGCTGCGCTCCTGAGCCCGCCTGATCAGCAGCATCACTCCTCCGCTCACTCAGTCCCAGAGAGCGGCCAGAGCAGAGCAGCGCAGCCCGAGAAGAGACGTGTCCTGCGGCTCCGTCAGTCCCACACTTCAGCCAGTGGACGGAGGTGATGATGGCGACGGCTGTGGAGAGGGGAGGAGTGCGGGCCGCTTTTCTCAACTCGAGCAGCGCTGGTGGTGGAGGTGGTGGCGGTGGACCCATGCCTACCGGCCTGCCTCCGGGACCCTTCCCCGGCGCCGTGGTGCTGGGCTCGGGCTCCGGATCCATGCCCGTCCCGATGAACCTCTTCGCGACTTGGGAGATAGACCGATCGTCCCCGAGCTGTGTCCCAAGGTAAAAAGGGCTGTTGCACGCACGAACACGGCAAACTAGTGTGTTAAAAAATCCCGATATTGTCAGATACATTCAGATTTGTGTGTTTTACAAACGCCCTCTGAGGTTGTAACACATTTCAAAACAGAGCTGGCTGGAGCACGCTAACTAACTAGCAAAGTGGCTAATGCTAACGCTAATGACACATAGCGTTAGTGGTCTCTTTCTGCAAAAAGCATCACATTTTCCTTTGAATGCAAAATAATACAAATGTCTCCATATTTTTAGCATTATTTCTTGCTGTTACGCTGTTAAAAGTACAGCCCAATGCTTCTTTATTGTAATAACATTGCTCGGTTGCAGGATTATCCGTGTTTTAACGGTGTGGCTAACCAAACTACGGACATGGTCACTTAAAAACCACACACGCAAGATTCTCTGTGTTATTGCCGTGCTATTAATGTTGTATACACCCATGTAATGCACTGTATATTCGATCCACAAGCCTTCATGTTTTTCAGAATGCAGCCACCCATATCAGGCAGCATAACTATCTATAAATACTATGACATTTTCCCATTCATGCGGCTCGTTTGTAGTAAGAAGTAGTAGCTTCAACATCTACATACTCTCTAGGTTATCGGCTGTCTTTATGTAGTAATAAACATGTTATTTGGAGTAGGTAGATCGATGTAAATGCGTCTTGCCAATCGCGTTTTCTGTTGACACATGTGCCACATGCAATGCCCAGACATGTCCAATGCATAAAACAAAGGAGCTTGCCTGTATAAAGACATCTTTCAGTTGTGACAGAGATGGGCTATGCAAACATCCACTCAGTAGTTTGTCCCAATTTTTCTGTTCCTCTCACTTGTATTGGCTCCAAGGAAAAGGATAAATCTCCTTGGGCATTGTTCTGCATATATCTAATCTGCAATGTTTTGATTATGAAGCACAATGAAATGTCAAGAATAGCTGAAATGCATTAGTATTCTTGCACGGCGTGGAGAGTCAACGCTGCTGCCACCTGACCAAAAACCTCTCGGGAACTGTGGGCACATTAATCAGCTTTGACCTAGATCTGCTCCACTCATTGGGAGAGAGAAGTGGGCTTGCGTAGGGGAGGGTTTCCTGTACTGTGCAGTGCTATGTGTGATAACTCTCTTTGCAATATGCCGCCTCTTTTCCTCACTATCTTCTCGAGTCTGCATGCGTGAATGAAATCAATGCATGTGGAAAAGCATCTATAATCGACTCAACTGTGTCTTGTTTTTACTGATGTGGGGGTGGCTGCTGTCTATTTGAAACTAATCATATTTTTTGAGTGAGTGTTCAAATGACTGCATTGTGTCTTAATTTGACAGCTCACTAGTTTTGTTTTGATGGTGCGAGGCCAGGCCTTTGTGGGTGAACGAAACAATATCTTCTTTGTTTTTTTTTGGATGCTTAATAGTAGCTCTCGTGTGTGGCTCTGTGGTCCGTTGTTGCAGAGTGTGGGAGTCTATTGAGTTTATGTCCGTGTTAACTGTGTCCATTAAATTTCAGACTGGCGGCTGCAGAAGTGGGTGGAATGGACAGAAATAGCTTAAGAGTGAAAAACGGATACTTTAAAATGATAATTAGAGGTTCTGTAAATAATGGTAAATGGAGTAAATGTTTCATTTCATTTTGAGTACTGTAGCACCGACTAAATCAATCTATGGTTGATTTTCTGCATTGATTTAAACTGGGTGTTGTGCTGGCAACGCTTTAAAAACTATTAGTACCATATATATTGCAAAGACTACTTTGTACATAAAGAAAAACAACATGTTTAGATAAATTGTCCACAATAACATTTAATTCACACCAGACACACTTGTTTTTGTACTTGTAATATATTTATACTTTTAGTCCCTATAATATAGATTGTTTAAAATATTGGTTGACTGAAATCAACTAAAGGTCTACTAGCCTGAATAATTGGGGAAACCATTTTAAATCTTGGATATTAAAACGTTACATAGTACAAATGCACTATGAAATAGTTTGTTAGATTTGCAATAATTAAAGTTTGACACCTTTTATATTAACTTTCCCTTTCTGACTGGAGTCCAGCGGTCTGGTCGTGACCAGTGACATACCGACAACAGGTGGCATTGTTAGTAGTAGTGTAACCTAAATCTGTTCTTGTCTTATGTGCACATTGTACAATTTTTATGCCACTAAGTATAAGTATATGCCACTGAGAGCATATATAGTTGTTACTTCTCTCCCAGCTGTCCTGTCATGTACGGAGCATATCGAGTATGTTCAGCGTGTCCATTATGTTTTGTGTCTGGCGGCGAGCAGCAGAGGAGACTGGGGACATGGCTGTGCTTTTACTGTGGGAGCTATACATGTTACATTGATTTGACACCTCTGTAGCAGCCCCAGTGTTTGCTCTGGCGAACATAGAAGGTGCAGCATTAAAGATGAATAGGCGCGAGGATTATTATGCTTTATTGATGAACGCTGCCATGGAGGAACAGTGTACTCGACGGTTTGGGATCAGATACAAGTATTCAGTATATAGCCATGTATCATCAGAAGAAATGTCGAAGGCTTGTTCATATGACATAGCTTTAAGGTATTACAATCAAGGTTAATGGAGACCGCATACTACACACATCTATTAGTAAAGATTGTAATGGAGTGTGTCAAATTCTAAAGCAGGGGTGGCCAACCCGCGGCTCGTGAGCCGCATGCGGCTCTTTGGCTGGTTCCGTGCGGCTCTCGGGCTTTCACTCGACAAGCGTCAAAAACGCCTCGGTGGTGGCGCTGCCTTTCATTCCATATGTAGTTCTGACCAATAGTAAAGGCCGACTTCACTCCACTAGCCAGGCCACCAAAACAATCTGACGTCGGCGAACGTCAATTCTGGTTGGTCAGATGCGCTGTCAATCACTCTGCAGCTGTAGCAAATATCATAACAAACAACACGTTGCCTCGAACCATGACGTCCGTACGGAAAACAATTCCTTGGTAACTGGATGAGGGCAACACCTTCCTCAGTTTGAGGAGAGGACACCAGCCTGATCTCGCTGGTTCCACCAGAAACCAGAAGGTGTTTGTGGAGCTAGCACTAAGGACGGAGCAGAATGATTCCCACAAACATGACAATGCAGAGAAAAGTTAAAAAGCTTAAAAGTGACAACCGTGAAATGAAAGATCGCAGCAGCAGAAGTAGAGGCAGACCCGAAAAGTCTGGAGGTGGTTTGACCAAATGGATTACATTTACGGACATCGGCTAACACCGGCTAACATGCTAAAACCAGCTAACAACAACTAGCATTACACCAGGAGATAAGCCAACTCTGCCTGGTGAGTGTCTGTCTTCAATCAAATGCAAAAGTATCTGGTCTTATACTGAACATGTGTCTGTGGTTCTAAATCAGCTAAAGTGGTGTTGGTGTTATGTGTCAAATCTATATCTTTTACTAAAGACAGTTGTGTTTCTGCTGAACACTGGGTTGAAACTTGATTTTTTTTTCTTGGTTAGAGATTGAAAGCATTCATTTCGGAATCATAATTGATGTTCGCTGACGTGAAATTGTTCTGGTATCGACTCGCCCGGTTAGAACCAGGGCCAAACCATTAATAAAAAGTACTGGGGAGCGGCTAAAGCGAGCGGTGGAAGCGCCCGCAAACCGGGGAGAGTCGAGTCCAGCCCTTTAGTGCTGTACGAGTCAATTTCTGTCATTATCATGTTGATGACATTTACAATAAATCTGTCTGAGCAGAGCACACCTCTCTCTGCTCAGACAGATTGCATGTGTGTGCGCGTGTCTGCTCGTGTGCGTACAGTACGTGCGCGTGTGCGTGCGTGTGTAAGGGTTGGGGTGATGTTTATGTAGTGCACATTTGTATGATGTGGCTCTTTGCTGTAACACAGTAAAAAAAATTGGCTCTTAGTCTCTGACTGGTTGGCCACCCCTGTTCTAAAGAGTGACTTCATCCGACAGGTAAACCTATCTTGTTTTGGGTCCTGCAATATTTTTGTTGTTAATTATCCGATGAGTTGAAATTGCGAGAGCATGTTGTGGTTGTTTTACCGTTTAGCCAAACTTAAATAGTTTTCAGAACACAAATACAACCATTATTACTGGATTAGTTAATTTAAACAGGCAATTACAAAGGGATAAAACATAGATGAAAAGTATGTAAGAAATAATCAAAGTTCCCCTATATATAATATATACTCTAGAAGACACTACAGGCAAAGTCAAATTATAATCAAAGCGCATAGTCGATATCCTATTCTCATGCTTCGGTGCTGGCAGGGATAGTTAATTATACATACATTGAACATAGATAAAGCATGTTGGTCTCCTATGGATTGGTTCTCAAAACGCTCGATCACCACTTAATTAATTTCAAAGGCATGTGGCTCAAGAACAGAT
This sequence comes from Knipowitschia caucasica, assembly GCA_964034765.1. NCBI lineage: Eukaryota > Metazoa > Chordata > Actinopteri > Gobiiformes > Gobiidae > Knipowitschia > Knipowitschia caucasica. The sequence goes on from OZ035835.1 coordinate 32,911,754, forward strand.
TGAATTGTATTTTTTATTACCGTCTCTTATCACCTCCAGAATCCAGTGTGGCAGCAAAAATGAGAGAAAGTGCATCTCCGGTTTCTATTTGAATATTAAGTGAAAATCTTGCAGCCGGCGCCTACAGATGCAAGCTTCTTGAATGAATAATATTACAAACTTGGGTTTTTGCAGACTTTAACCTACAAATTATTCTGGAAGTGCACAAACTATTATAAGTATACATGTTCTGTAAACCTGCTATTATTACAATCATTGATTTTTGCTGTGTCACGTGTCCAGCATTCAGAGCTTGCTTGTAAGTGAGACAGGACAGTGTTGTAACAGTACATAAATGCATGCAACAACTTAACCATGATTACACACATTAAAGATAACATTTTGTGGATGAAGCTGTAATATTTGATAGACAGTGATGTGAATAAGATATACAATATAGTCCTTTATACGTCCCACAGTGGGGAAATTTCAATGTCATCGTATAAGGTCCTAGTATAACATAACATCAATTCATGAATGCCATTTACCAATGCTCTCAATTTGAATATCAAGTATAATGCTAAAACAGCCTGTCAATGTCTACAATGTAATATCTGTACACAAGTGTTTTTTTTTTTACTGCCGTTTTTTCCACAAGTGTTCTGTTCAAACTCAGCCCTTCAGGCCCGTGTGATTTGGGGAATATTGTATGTTTTCTGATGGGCTGTTGCCGCTCCTCGCTGCAGCTGTGCTCTTCTGTCGCCCAGAGCAGCAGTGTCCAGTCCAAGTGGCACACTTTCAAATCAGGCCACTGACTGTTTACACTGCTGACTATGAAGAGCCACTGAAAGTCCACACACAGATGTTTCTCAAGAATAATGCAGAGAGACTTAAAGCTGGAGTTCCTTACTTAAATAACCATGTCGTAGAATCCATGTAACTATAGTTCTTAGAGCTTCTGGCTTGGCCTCTGTCATATCTTTAGATCAGCTTTTTCAATGAAAAGGAGGGTACCAGCGTTCAATCAGCTCTCTGTATCTAACTACACAATCTTTTCTTATAGGATAAAGACCAAGATTTATAAAGATCCCAATATTTATTAAGTAAACAATCCACAATCAATGTGATTATCTGTTATTATCTAATGCAATAATAATGTGAATGATAATCACTGGTTAACAAAAAGGTTGTGTTTGTGATAAGTTGATATTCACTGAGCACCAGCAAAAATCTTGGTGATCCTTAGTTGTTCTAATTATTGTTACATGCTCTTCCCAGACATCTTCTTAAAGAAACACAGCTTCACGTGTACGTGTCTTTAAGCATGTGTCATGCATTGATGCGATTACACACATAAAAGATGGAGCTGGAGCCGTGAGATAAAGACCTCTCCGTGCAGTGTCTGTCTTATCACAGTCAGACAGAATAAGGATAGTTCACTGAGTGCTGTTGTTTTCAGATAGAATCATAGTTACATTCTGAAGATATTTGAAACAAATATTTTGTTGGAAAATTGTATTTGTGAAAACATTCTGGAGTATTGAACTGTAGTTGAGATACCCTTTTAAAAAACACACTTTGCATTTGTGCCGGTGCTTAGTAAATGAAAACAAATACATAATACAATAGCATAGTAATGGAAATGTTTTAATAATGACTGCATTCATGTGGTGACAGTGTAACATTGGACTGAAAATTATAGACAGTTGAATCCAAAGACAAATGGAAGTTGGCAAATCATAAAAGCTGTATCCACTTAGATAATGTAACGTCCTCAGCAGAGAACGCCATCTCCTTGTGTCCAAATGTATTTTTATTGCTTTGTCTGAGTGTCCGGACACAGAAATGCCCTGTCCTTCGCCGCCCCAAACAGTTGGAGCAGATTTCATCCTACTCCCCACCAGCTGCTGTCTGCCACCTCTATCCTACCTCTCTTGCTTTGCCTGGTTTTTCTGTTCTATGCTGAGATTTATGTTTTTGTACTTCACTTTTTCAAGGTAACGTGAAACCTCAAGAGGATGCTGGGGGTGGATCCCACTTTATCGCAGTGTTTTTCCCTGACTGCAGCTTTGATGATATTGCTGAGTAACCATGGAAGGCTAAGGGTGAAATTGCAGTGGAAAACAACATCAGTGACAGTGGCCTTATTACATTTAATAGGCTTGATGTTTGTTTTGGTTCAGGCTCAGGTTGAAGTGGGCTTTGGTTTAGAAAGTAGGGGCCCACATTGTGTGATCTATTATGCATTCATTTCCATAGTGCTGCTAATTCTATACACAGAAACTAAGGCTATTTTTTCCATTCAGACCATTTTTCTGGTCTAAATGCACCAGAAGAAAGACCTTTGATTTGTTATTATGATTGTTCCATTGATTAATCGATCGGTTTATAGCACAAAAGGTCGCTGAGTATGTTTAAAAAAATACATTTAGCCAAAACAAAGTGGTCCCATTTGAGAACTGCTTTACTAGTTGAAACAAAGTTGGTTGTTTTGATTATATTACACATTTACATCTCATTCTACAGTGATTACAGCTCTGTTTGAGTCATAAAACCTCTTCACAGAATGTTTTAGTCGATGTATGTTTCAACGTTCATCAAAACACTGAATTAGTTGACGACCATTTTGAAGGATTTATTCGTTGTGACTTATCCATTAACTTGAAAGTCGTATCTTATCAGTCCATTCATTGATTTGTTCTTAAAATGGTCAAACATTACATTTGGCACAAGTCAAAGCTTATTCCTCAGTTTGGCACATCCTAATTATTCTGTGTGATGGGTTTTTAAGCAATTATCAGTTTCTTCTGGTGAATACTGTCCCTCACCACTTTTCATTACTCTATACCGCGCCAAAGTAAATTCTTTCATTCAACAATTGTTTTAAATGAAACAAGAAAATAGATTGTGCTCTTGAAATGAGACTAAATTGCTTTTCCCATTGACAAAGACGGTCACGATGTACTCAATTCAAGATCAAAGAACCCTTGATATGTTCTGTTTTAGAATGACCAGATTTACTTTTCTGTATCCTATGGACCCACTTGTTATTATAAGGTTCCAATGATACAGAATAACTTTGTCGGAGTCAGCGTGACCAAGTGACCAGTGCTATCTGTGGCCAGGCTGCAGTTGTTGATATGGAATTTGCAGAATGGCACTAATGCTGAGCTCGGTCGCTGCTATGTTTGTCTATTATGCTGATAAAGAATGTGTAACGTCACAGAGATAACCAAGTTCACAGGGCTTTTACTGCCGCTGGAGTCAGACGTCACAACCTTTCTGACCCCGTCACCTCCTCGGCATGACAAGCAGGCGCTAGGCTCATGTTTGCTCTTCAGACACTAATGGTTTTCTAAAAAGAGGTAGAGAGAGTTTTTATGATGTGGATCTGTTTGTAATTTAAATCAAGGAGAAACTAAAGATTTCACGTTGAAAAGTGATTGAACAATTTCATGAATGTGATCAGCTTCATGAAATCAACTTTTCAAGGCCTTTTTGTTTGTGTTTATTTTTTCAGCACATGGTTTTTTAATGTAAAAAAAACAAAAAATAGCGTTACTTGGGTATTGTAAAGTAGATTCAATATTAGTTATTCACAATATTCCAACTATTTCTCACATTAAAGCTGATGTCAGTAACTTTTGTTTAAAATACTGCATAGTTTTGACCATATGACCCTTTAGTATAATCTAAATTAAGTATTTTTCTAAAATAATATGTTTACAAATAGTTCTTCATGCAAGGGTTTGAATTAATTTAGTCTAATCATGACTCTGTGGGGGTTGGCTCTTCTATTCAAACACTTTCTCTCTCTTCAAAAGTTATTTCAACAAAAAATTAGTAATTGATTAATATTTCACTGTTGTATCTTCAACATTCTGTCCTCCGGTGACTTGAGCTTTCTTTTACTCAAATTGACTAAATACTTATACCAAACAGACACTCTAAACAACTAATTGTTAAATTGAGAGAATAACTGCTAAATTAACCAATAATCCCTGATCATAATGCCAGAATTATGACATTAATTTATTCCTACAACACGGCAAGGCAAACACAACCACACTGTCATTCATTTGGACCACTGCAGAATGTCCATACCATCAGATTTGGACTTTTGATTTTAACACCTGAGATATATCTATCAATGGTAAAGTTTGGAGTATTCCACTTATATGCTTTCGTAAACTACTACAAAAATGCACTTCTCTATGCCACAAAATGTCCTAAAAGTATGAAATCATTTATTCATATAGTGGTTCTTTGATGTCCTTGGATTTTGCTGCTAATATAATTCTACTTTTTTAAGTAGTGTCTTTATGAGTTCAAGGTGAATCTGTCGAAAGGTGCTGCTTCAGAAGTACATCCTCTTCCTCCCGGTTTTATCTGTCGTTCCAGCCTCCTCTTCCTCCATTTCCTCTGCCTTAAAAACATTGTTATTCAAAAACAAATAGAAATATACACAAACCTGCATGCACATAGGTCCAGGACAGCAATGGTTACCAAAAACGAAACAAAAACTGTCTGCACAAAAATAGAAAATATGTCTTGTGTGAAAGGAATGCATTGGAAATCATAATCAATATTTGAACTTTTTGTAAATGATAAAACTGCCCCTTTAAGCGTGAATAGTCTATATGTCCGCAGGACTTTTTACAGTGCACAACTGAACTGCATTTTTCCTGACCCCAATTCCATTACACAATTAAACTTGTCGAAGCTGTTTTCGCTAGGGACAAATTCATTCCATTTTGGTGACAAACAGGTTCCCAAAAATCAATTAAGTCGGTGGCAAAACTCAATTCAGCATGACCGCTTTTGAAGTCTTCTCAAGTTCATTTGATATTCTTTGTAAACATTTTGAGCTGAAAATAATCAGTTATAACCAGAGGATTTTCTCTCCTCGTATCCACAGCTTTTGCCCCAGTTTCATCCTGAGCAGTAATCTGAGCAATTTAACTTCCCATTCTCTTGGCGTTCATTTTGTGAAGCCTTCATGAAATAAAGTATGTGTAGAAAGTATGAGCTCATGACCTTCCACCTGCTGCACAACCCCTCCATCTCAAGTCTGAGATATTGTTTTTCGCAGCAGGGGATCGTGGGTAATCTGATTTCATAAGAGCAGAGCAAGAGAACATAATCTGACGCTGGGTCTAATCCTTGGGGTCCTGTGTGGATCATAAACAGGACTCCTGGCTTCACGCTCGCTGCACTTAGTGACGGTGACACAGCATTGTCTACGCAACACATTTCTCTTGTGTCATGGTTTGTGTCCGGGGAAAGGGGAGACGTGCGGACAGAACGAAGGCCGTGTTTAAAGATTAAAAATGTATGTGCTCAAAGGCTATAATCAATCAAACCATCACATAATCACTATGTGTTGTTTGAATGATAGCTGTTGACAAAATCACAAGGGAAGCCTCCAATCATGTTTGTCATCCTTGGCAGGTGGCAATATGAGTAAGAGCTGCATGAGTTTGGCAAAAAATCCAAATGCGGTCTGTATATAATTTATAATTTGTGAATGTCAGATGTTTTCTTATTTTCTGCTGATGGCCGAAGAATAAAAGAATATAAAATGCGAAATCCAGGACCAACATTTGAGTCAATATTTTGGATACCTGTGTGTTTAAAAAGTCTCATTTTGTTCAGAATAATAATAACAACTTCAAGAGATATCCATTTAAAAATGCATCAACAACAACTTATTTTATTTGCAAAGAATGTAAAAAATTGCAATCTTTGCTATTAGCTTATTCTGCTTCCCTGGTGATTAGTCATGCTGCCCTTCTGTGAGTATTAAAACTGTGAGTTTTAATTTAAACTATGCACTGTGAACTCAATCTGTAAATTAAAAAAAAAAGGGTCTGTCTATGCTTCTTTGTGAGGATTTATATACAATTATTACTTCAGTGGTTGTTTTTTAATAGAAACAAACCTCATGCATAAAAAGTTCCAAGGGAAAACATTATGCCACTCAGTTGAAGATGGAGACATTGTTAGAGTGGCAAGACTTTAAATGGACAATGTCTGTATTACTTTAGTTGCAGCATTAAAGCCATTATCATAAAAGCTTTTGCCTGGTCTTAAGTAAGCCATACGACGTACACGAGATGTTTATCCCAGTGATAGATGAATGGCTTTGATGCCATCATTGTTTCTTAAGTAGACTGATGTAAAAACTAATGCATGGAGGAAGCTGGTTAAGTGCAGCTTCTCTGTGGTCAAGCAGTGGTGGACTGCTGATGTGCAATTTATAAAAGTGGAACATAGGAATGTGTTGGCCCCGGACTTGTGCAAAGATCAACAGAATCTTGTTGTTTGTGTCATCATATATTTTAATTGGATAAGATTTTGGTTTTTAGCGATTGTAAATATGTGGTATAGCTCCCACAAACATACAAATATGAATAGTTTGTGAGGGTTAGCCAAAACAAGTAATCACCAGAGTGGGGGAAACAAACAACATCTGGTCTTCATTTAAAGAAATAGTAATGTGTTACATCAGATGTACGGACATCAATTTAAAATCCAGCACTCTGCCAGAACACTTTGACCTGGCTCGTGCTAGTTTCACTGTGTCTTCCATTTTCCTTAAGTCCTGAACTCAAGGTTGTGTCTCCCATAGGCCTTACTTTTGTGAATACAGGTTCCAGTTATGATGATCTGCCAAGAACTTTTTGGCATCATGAAGCTAAGCAATAGTCAGACATAGAGGACTTTTTATATGTACGTACTAATACATGCGTGCATTTATTTTAGTTATTTATTGTACAGAAACTTTACAATTTTATATAGGGGAAAGACAAATGTTACAAATGCTATGAGACTGGATATTGAATTGGACACTCCAGATATCAAGACTATATTGAATATTGAAATGCACTACCCCAACATAATTGAACCGGCTCTGTATTTACAGTAATTGAAAAAGTTGTGTGTACATTGTTACCTGTACCAGTGTATTCATTACTTGTCTCGTTTACGTTCAATATAGTAGAATTTTACCATTTTGCACAGACCAAACGTTTACCTGGTCATTGACCAAACTGATCCTTTAAGGAATTGTTTGTCATCAAAATAGTTTTGAGATGGCACATAATGAGTCACTGTGTTCTTGTGATTGCTGTGGACTTGTGTATCAGTGTAGTGTAAAATAACTATTAAGCAATTGGGAAAGCACAAAGCATTTATTTCTCTCCTGCTTTTGTCTAAAAGTGCCAATATTACTCTGGCTTCCTTCCTCTGCCTCTCTGCTTCACGTGGTGGAATTTCCTTCACATTCTTATACGCACCAATCCGTTCTGCTCCGGCTCATATTTCGTCCATTTCTCCTCTGTTTGCAAAGCCGTGTTTGTCAACCATTTTCTCAGTAGGAGGCCGCCCTGAGGGGTTTTAACAAGTTCTGCTGAGGTGCTCCATATTCGTGCACACTTCAGGCCAGCGCTGCATTCCTTACAAAGGGAAGAAAAGTTGGTTTCCCCCCCTGCACGGACCTCTGGAGTGGGACCAGGGCCAGATTCTTGCGTGGGTGGATGAAGTGAGAGCAGCTCTGACACTGGGAGGATCCTGTCAAAATAAGCACATCGAGACTCTCTCTTCTGTCGTGGTTCTGCTCCGTTTGTTTCCCACCTCTCCCATTCAGGCATTTCCTGAGCTCCATCTGCCAATAGTAACAAAGAGACACTTATTACGCGCCAGGCTCTCGCAGAGGAGCAGGATGACATCATGATGCAGAAACATGCAAAAGTCTCTATACCTAGGTTAAGCCAACATTGGCTATTGTTTTCACATGCATATGTATATTTTTGGCATCTGTCACGACTTTAAATTAGCTTTTGTCAGATGTGAAAGTGAAAAAGAACGGACCACCCTCACCTAGCCGCCCAAATTGTCAATCTTGACTGTTAGAGCTCTTTCTTGTAAGTATGCACAAGTTAATATGTTTTCTAATGATAAGAAGGCATTGTGTTGAGGTCTGATTTGTTCACAACCTTTTACTTTTACAAGACTGTTTCTGTTGGGATAAACAACATGTATTATTCATGAAAGAAAAAAATAGGTGTGCTAGCTTTAATGTTTACCAGACTAAATTCATATTTTATGTGGTATACTATGCCTTGCTGCATTTTTTATGGTGTTAGTGTTGATTGTGGTCCAGACCTCGTGCTCACATTGCTCCAGCTTAATGAGTACTAATAGATTTAAATGTTTTGTTTATAACCAATCATAAGTTACGTAACAATGTACCTAATTGTACCTAACCTGAGGTTAATTTATGCTGCATCAGGGATGCTGGCAGTTCTAGGAAATAGTTGCATTAATGTGCGGTTACTGAAACCGTGTGAGAGTAAGACAGGACAGAGTCTGCGGTAGATTAAGACACATTAGTCATTTGGACACATTTAGCCTGGAGGGACAGACTGGGAGGAGTCACAGGAGTCAGAAAATACATGAACAACATATACATAATTAGATTGGCCAGTCAAAGCCATAGCTATTCAGTGATTGATGGTGATTGATTGCAGTATGCAATTCGTATTATGACAATATAGTAAACCAATCTAAAACTCTTTGAAAAGTATAATCTGCCATATATATGTCTGAAGTGCATCTAAACTAATCTGACCTGGAAGTCATAGTTTCTGCAGAGTTGAAATGATACAGGATTCTATTTTGTATAGATCTAAAAGCCAAAATAAACCCTGTGAATGATTTCTTGTGTGCAGCCAGAAGCGCTCATGATTGCTGGTGGTGACTTTATTGATTTGAGTGTCCCTTGGCCATTACTTATTGTCAACCGGTGTATGAATTGCAGAAAATAAGTAAAGTGCTTTGAGCAGACACTTTTTCAGAGCAGTCGCTGTATCATTAGGACTAATGGGGCACAAAATTACAGTCTTTGAAACGAAATCAATGTAGCGTTTGGAGTCAGGCAGCTTTTCATAGACAGATTGGCACAAATTAACACAGTTTAAAAGTGTTTTTTGTAAAAGACAAATTAGATGTTTGTCATTAAACGATTCTGATAGTCAATGTCACTGTTACTGGTGTCACTGTAACAATTACAAATGGTATTATAGCATGACTGCCAACAGGAACAGATTCCTTTCCTTCTGCTACACATGACAATGACACACGTGGTTCTTTATCATATGTTTGGCACATTTGAAATCTATATAATGGTCTAAAACGAGACAAGTCTGTGCACTTTTGTTTTCAGTCCAGTTGTATGGCTTTGTGATCTGCCCCTTTACGTGAGTCAGTGAATCATGGTCACATTAAAGACATTGTTGCACCACAGATCTAGTTGTGATTTTTTATTTCCTTTGAGTAAAAAAGGCAGCACAAGGGGTGCGAATCATTCACAACAACAAAATTCTCACCCATTGTTAGTGGCATTTATTATTTACAAATGACATAACGACAACAGAAACTACTTGTTTACGTCCCCCAGTTCTCAATAAAGATCTGTATTGTATCTTTAACATTTACGACGACTTGTAGTCTTTTGTGGTGGTTGTGGATGAGGTTATTTATCCTCTCTGATGGTAAAGCTTCCCATTCTACTTGGCAAGAAGCCTCCCGTTCATTTGATGTTTATTTGATAGTAAAAGGCTTCAGACAACCTCTAACGATGAGTGAAAAATGTTCTTGTGTTATCTTTCATTATCTCCAAAATCAGGCAGGGTGTCAGTGTAAACTTACCTGCTTTAAAATTCCTAATATTACTATTATCGAGAGCGTGCTAACATACAAGCATTTTCTCAATTAAATGTAATATATTGACATAGAACTGTTTTCTCTCTTAAAGCTGTTTTCTCAGACGGTGGGCTAGACGTGGAGTATGTTTAAATAAGGTCTGTGCTTTTGATCCCTGAAGACACCTTCAGCTTAATAGGATTTCAGAATTGTTGTTCCTCTCATTGAATTGTCAAAGGCCGTGGTCATACAACTTTAAAACTAGCGGAATGACGGGCTGAAATATCCCTTTTTTCCTAAAATAATAATGGCAATACAATTTCTTACTTGATTTTTGGGATTCCTGTATGAAGGCAAAAACTCCAATAAAAATCCTATAGTTTGTTGTGTCAAATCCCTTTTTTTCTTCCTGTAATTATCAGAATATTTTCTTGACCGTTCTTCAGAATCAGCTTCCTGGTTGGTATAAAAGTGATAGAATAAGACCTGTTCACACATTTCTTTCACTACACGCTAAAATACCAAAACCCAAAAGATCAAATTCAACCAAACCATTACTTGAATTTCAAACGAGTACCACTAGAAAGATCCCCCCATTGCCTCAGTTTGAGAACCACTTTCCTGGTCACTCGTGTTGCATGGGGCCGCTACAAACACTAATGCTGCTGACCTCATCATCATTGTGGTCGGGTCGGAACAAAAGCAAGCATGTTGAAAACAGCCACACGGGCCTGACTAATCTCTGGGTTTTGGCTGCTGAAGAGCGATGCCATTTACATCAATTGAAAGAAGTTTAAAATAGGCAAAAAAAGCGGCCGATAAACTTCAATGACGGGAAGTGCTGCAATGGAAAAACTGTAAATGTCACCAATGTTAACTTAGTGTTGAAGAGTGGGGAGTAAATTCTAAGTTTCAAGAGCTTTAGTTTGACAAAGTACATTTTGAGTCTCTGTTTATCTTGCTTTTTCTTAAACAAAGTGGAATTATTGTCGTCATAGAGTCTAGAAAGATTAACAGAATCTCCCACATGAGAGTAACCCAGGTCAAACGTCGGATTCACAGAACGCCAAGGATTTTCAAGCTTGTGTTTTTTAGGAAACATTGGCTTAAATCATCTCTAAATCTGCTGTTAGGGGAGTTTTAGTGGCTTATGAATAAACATAGCACTAATCGAGGGTTACGTATGTAACCACGGTTCTATGAATCCCGAATGACCGCCAGAGGGCGGTGCATAGCACTGAATGTTCCCTTCGCGCATGCGCAGTTCGAGTAATAATACCAAATGAGTCACACCTGTGACCCCTTGGATGACACACCGGAGGTAATAAAGTCCAGCGTCATCCAGCACTCTGTTTCTGCAGAATCTTCTCGCGGACGCAAGGACCCTGAGTGACAGAGCGCCTCTGGCGGTCATTCGGGATTCATAGAACCGTGGTTACATACGTAACCCTCGTTCTATTTCATCCCTTCTGACCGCCAGAGGGCGGTGCATAGCACTGAATGACCTTATACCAGCTATGTCACGAAGGATCTTAAAATGCCAACTCAAATAAAGTAGAGATGGAGGAGAGGGCGCGCGAACAGCAGCCTTCACACCACACAATACACCGGCAGTAAAATGCCAACTCAATAAAGTAGTGATGGAGGAGAGGGCGCGCGAACAGCAGCCTTCACACCACACAATGCACCTGCAGTAAAATGGCAACTCAAATAAAGCAGAGATGGAGGAGAGGGCGCGCGAACAGCAGCCTTCACACCACACAATGCACCTGCAGTAAAATGGCAACTCAAATAAAGCAGAGATGGAGGAGAGGGCGCGCAAACAGCAGCCTTCACACCACACAATACACCGGCCACAGAATAAACACAGGCAGCAAATGCTAACCCAAACAAGAACTGACGGAGGAGCGGGACAACGAACCGCAGCCTGCACACCACAGAATACACCGGTAGCAAAAACTAAGCCAAATAAGAACTGATGGAGGAGCGGGCGCGCGAACAGCAGCCTTCACACCACAGAGGACACCGGTAGCAAAAACTAACCCAAATAAGAACTGATGGAGGAGCGGGACAACGAACCGCAGCCTTCACACCACAGAGGACACCGGTAGCAAAAACTAACCCAAATAAGAACTGATGGAGGAGCGGGACAACGAACCGCAGCCTTCACACCACAGAGGACACCGGTAGCAAAATCAGAATCAGAATCAGAATCAGAATCATTTTTATTGCCACGTGAGTAACAAAGTTACCACTTGGAAATTGTCTTGGCAGAGAGCGTGCCACTTCGCCATTTGCGGCGCTGTGTGCAGCAAGAAACAGCAGAGAGCAATAACATACAGTTCACAGACAATTGGATAGACACATTGTGATTTTTATAAACCACGGATTTTTTTCTCGGGATGAGCACCTCCGGCGGCCGGCCCAATGTGGCTGTCAGAGGGGGGCGGGATCAGGGAGGGGGTGAGTAGGAAAACAATGAGGAATGGAGGGGAGGGAGGGAGCAAGATGGATAGGTAGAGGGAGGCGGGGGTGAGGGATCCTTGCTGGAGACTGAAATAGTGTGAGTTGTTGTAGATTGTGGGACCTTGTTTATGGCCTTGGTCGAGGAATGTGAGATAAGAGTGGAGAGAAGACACAGCAGGAGAAAAACACATCGCCTGAGAGGGACAATATTATATGCAATGTAGCATCAAAAGCAGGCAGATATTCTATTAATTCCAATTAAACCGAATTACGGCGCCCTCAGACCTCCGTACACAGGGGCAAATCCAAGCCGGGTCAGAGAGTTCAAGCCTGACAAACAATGTCATTCAATCTCAATTCCAGAGTTTTATGCCCATCGAGTGAACGAGCTGCGAGATCTTTGATCAACTGTTCCACCAAAACCACTCTCCTTTGTCCAGACACGGCACTCTCAACCACGACGCGGCTTAGCTCCTTGTACATCCCATCAATTTTGTCGGCCAGCAGGTCGTGAATCTTGCGAACTGCCATGCCACCGAATTTGTGGTAGAAGAGGATCGCTCCAAACCCAAACAGGAGGATTCCCACCACCAAATTGCCAAAGATATATACGTCTTCCGAATCTTCAATGGACAGGGTCGACAGACAGAGGGGCTGAAACTTGTTCCAGCTGTCAAGAGTATACCCCGCCGGTGAAGTCCCGTCCGGGCACACGGGCTCTCCAGACCCACGCTTACGTGTTGAAAAGATAGAATCAATTGCGTTGAGGGACCAGTTAATCATTTCCATTCTGTTAAAGTTGTCTGTGGCAAAACTCTGTGGCAAAACTCCAGGAAAAAAGACAAAAACAGGAGATAGCAAGCCGTTCAGAAGCAGGAGCGGACTAAGACACGTCTTTGCTTGACGGAGGAGGAAGGAGGAAGCTCCTAGAAAAACTAACCCAAATAAGAACTGATGGAGGAGCGGGCGAACAACCGCAGCCCTCACACCACAGAATACAGTTAGCACAAGCTAACCCAAACACGCACAGGCGGAGGAGCGGGCCAACGAACCGCAGCCTTCACACCACGAAATGCATGTAGCAATAGGTAACCAAAAGAAAGTACTGATGGAGGAGCGGGCGCAACAGCAGCCTTCACACCAAACAATACACACGTATATAGACAGAAAACACCAATAAATACCCAAAGGACAACGTTACCGTCGCGCCCCACGGAGGGCAAACCGCAACTCCGATGAAGAGGGCTTCAGCGACAGACGTTGACGAGGTTTGGTTCAAGCAAAAACGATTCGAACCGCACGCGAGAAGAAAAAAGGAACAGAGTGCTGGATGACGCTGGACTTTATTACCTCCGGTGTGTCATCCAAGGGGTCACAGGTGTGACTCATTTGGTATTATTACTCGAACTGCGCATGCGCGAAGGGAACATTCAGTGCTATGCACCGCCCTCTGGCGGTCAGAAGGGATGAAATAGAACCTCAAAACTGTTACCAGAATCTCAACACTACTCAGTTAAGCAAAAACTCACCTCAATCTAAAACTTGTCTCTGCAGTGATGATGTATGTCAATCCATAAATCAAATCAATTTAATAATCATAATAAAATACATCACAAATATTTAAACAATATCCTTTACTCTTGGTCAATAGGGTGGGCTGAGGGTAGAGGTTATTCGAGGTCTTTCTCACTATACAACATAGTTTCCATTGTGAGATCATATCAATGCCATTGTGAATTCCTTTTCAATATAAGGGCCAGAGTAAGCATACATTTATTTTTGTTAAACAACAACCAAAAAGTTGAGGTTGAGTGGACACAGATAATATTTTCATTAATCAGACAGTTTTTGAGCTGAATGAATAAAAATACAAGCACTTCTTTCTCTGACAGAGAGAAAAGGTGTGAAAATGTTGGAGGTTTTAACCTGTTGTACGGGTTGTCAACAATCAGCAGTTTAACCATCAACTTGAGGTGATGTATATGTTGATTAAAAATGTCATATGTGCCTTGCGTTGCATAATGCCTCTCCATCAAATATGATTTGATTTTATACTTAAAGAATTAGGATTTTAACCATGTTCTGTGGTTACCAACTTCTCACTGACCTGTATATGGCACTACATTGACTTTTGCTGTTGATGTGCCTTGGGATTACTGGCCCATCTCATTATAGAATCTCTGTTTTCTGAATGACTTTCCCATCTGGTGTTTGCGTGTGGCGCATCGATGCCTGAATGGATTCTGACTGTAGGAGGAGATTAAAGGATGCGATTGTTTTCTAACTCAGGTCGATGTGTATGTGGGCATCAAAAGGTCAGTGCGGGCCGAACCTTTTCTACGCCTGCCCAAACAACAATAAAGCCACAAAGAAATTAGAAGAATATTTTCGCTTATTTTACGTCTATGTATTTCCACAGCAGACCAAAAATCAACCTCAGTCAAGACTTAAACATCATCTTGTCTAAATCAAGCAAATCAAATATTCTTATTTCAAACTTGCATTACACAGTATACAGAATAAACAGAAATACACAGTTTAAAAGGGGTTGGACAAAATAGTTTAAATCACTTATGAAAAATATACCTGATGTTTATATAAGTTCTGATTGTGAATTGAGTTGAATCATTTGAAATTCTGTCAAAGAAAGAACATGTAAAAAGGGGTAGACATTTTTTTACTTCTACCTACTCCTTTTCAAATTGTATAGTTTTTTTTTTATTTTTATATTTTGAATGATTTCAAAGACAACAAAACAGGCATCAAGCTGTGGTGCTATGGACCTGACTGTAAGATAAGTAAGTAGAGTATTGACTATAATATACGTTTAATACATCAATTGAAAGTGAAACACATCAAAACTAGGCTGGAACCATTCAATATAATTATCCTTGACTTTCGAGTTCACTGTAACTGATCCGTTGTGTATTACAAACATAAACTGCATTGAGCAGCTGGTTAAGCCCACCAGGTCTAAGCAAATGATAAAGCTTCCAATCCAACAAATCACAACTTGAACTGAGAGGCTTTTCAGGGCATTAAGGCAGAAGCAGCATATGGCCATCTGGCACAAATGTACACAGATATTTGGTAGCAAAAATGGCTTTTGCATGAGGCTAAGAGCAGGCTTAGCTCCTATGGCACATCCCTCAGTGAATGTGATAAAAGGCCTTCATGCAGTGCTGGATTAGTATTTCTTTGCACTCATTTCAGAGAGTGGTTTCCCTAGACATGAGCGACCACTGTCTCAAAATAAAAATGCTTTTCATTAGCATTTTTGCCCAATCTGCCCGCATCTTATGCGGGCAGATTTGAGAGGAACAGCCTTACGCATGTTGCTATTGTCTAAACTTTGTCTCTTTCGGTAAATAGTGAAGTTTGTAGTTTAAACTCGCACATTGCTGACTGAGCAGTGGTTCCCGAGGTGCCGCTCCCTCTCAGCCTTCTCTGTGTGAGAATGAAATATTCAGGAGAAGCTTAGACGAGTGGGCCCATTGTTTGGAGCTGAATCATACAACGAGACATGAGCAAATAACCCTGCCAAAGAAGAGCAGCGGGGGCCTTGACAGACTCTTTTATGGTCTTTGTAAAGCAATGCCACTCACCATAATACTGGTAGAGCTTATTAAAAGTAGAAGGTAGGCAGCATTCAAGTACCCTATGACGTTTTTTTTACTTTTTTCCCCTCACCAGCGAAGCCCCCAGCCCATGGTAAACATTGAGCGTGTCATACAAAAAAGCCTTGGTTACATCCCTTCCCCTGCTTTCTGCCTGCACCATAGCAGCGCACTGATCCGTCCATGCTATGGGCAAAACACGGAGAGTGCTGACCAGGGAAAACCAATGTGTGGTTTTGTTCAAGCAGCTGCTGATTCAATAGGCTCAACAAATGACACACTTCAAAAAAACATCAGCAATATCAGAAAAGGGGTAGATTTTCTATATTTCCACATGGGATAAGTACAGATAAACTATGTATGACTCATGTCTAGTTTAACTTGAAAATGATTTGTTGCATCTACTGTTATAGAGAAAGGTTTTAATTCAAGGTAAAGGCACGATCGCTGAAGTTACGTAACAAACAAATGCTCATTTTTATTCAATATCTGTCAACCCAGCTTTGCCATCTCTTTGTAAGCTCTCAGACCCAAGTGTGTCTTATCACAGTTACTAGAGATTCTGCTATGAAGTGCTCCAGAAATAGCAGCCATGGTGGACACTTCAATGTCTGAACGTTGTGTACTAATAGCTTTGAAGTGTCTCTCCATGTTGTTTATTGACACCCAGCCATTACAAGAATTTTCTACAGACTTTATACATAGCTGCGTGGATGACGTACACAACATGTCTTTGAAAGATGATTTCTGAAAAGTGAAAAAAACCCAAGACATGCAATATAAAATAAATCAAATATTCCAAAAATACACATTTGATAAGGGATTTGATTATTGGCTCCACAGTTATCCTGATCTTGAAAAGTAGAACATTCTGATATGAAACTGATTGACTGAAGTTAATTAATGATTGTGAATATTCATGTCACAATCCTATCATCCATAATGTGGTAAGAACAGCACTATATAAAACTGATGCATTATTATAATTATTATATTTAAGTCTCTAATTTGTCTATTCACAATAATCACAAAGCAAGGTTGAAGTATCAGCTCTCGGGGTGTTCTAAGGCATAGACTTACGTGAGCACCTGGGCTGATTTAAATGCAGGGCTTTCTCCTTCGAGTTGAACACTTTGATGTAACTTGCTGTCATATATTTAATTCTGCATGTATCGCTTTTCCACAGGGAAGAATCTGAAACTGGGACAGACTGCAGTTTGAAGTTGAGCCAGGAGTTTTTTTGAGATGTGTATAAGCCCCTAGTGATTCGAAGTGTCCCATGGGTCATATATCTAACGTATGGATTTACCCTATAGCTTCAGCTCGAGTAATAATCCACCTTTTTGGTTTAATTCTCTCCTCTATACAGATCTATTACTCTCCTAAAATGGAACATAATCTAGTCGTAATGAATATTTTAAGACTCGATTTAATGTCTGATTTCCTCTTGTAATTGCCCAAAGCTCTGAGCTTTATCAACTATAAAGGCAGAAAAGTTTTAAGTTTATTCTATGTGATGCAATATTCAGGCTTTTGAACTTCTTTTTTTCCCGTGTTTCTTGAGTGGTATTTCACACTTTCTTTTCCAGCTTAAGACAATGTCAAAAGTTAAAGTAATCATTTTATTCCAGATTTTTGGCTATTGAAATGTACAAAATCAATAAGGGTGCTAGGTTTTTGTAATATGAAGAGAATCAGCGGCTTAGTAAGATGTATCGGCCATAAGGACAATCTCATTAGCTTGACATGTTTTTTAATTATCTAATTAACTTGATTCTGACATGACGATCAATCAAAACAATGAATAAACTTGCTTCTAAATGTGTTGGTTCAATTAATCAGTTTTGTTTCCATGAACTATAAGAATATCCACATACGCATGTCTTCCCAACTGTTATCAATGGATGACATGTTTCCACATATTGTGGACCTTTACGAATGTGATATTGGGAAAAACATGACATCCGCCTTGCTTTTCATTTTTCTTGGTACAGCCTGCAAGCCACAGTAGCTTTTTTGTGTGATCACAATGTTAAATCTATCCATCCATCCATCCATTTTCTTCCCCTTAATCCATTTCTGGGTCGGGGGGGTGGCAGTCAGAGCTGCACCCAGTACACTTAGCACCAGCCCCTCACTGATCCTCCTGCAGGTGGTGAGTCCACAGGAGCTGAGATCTTTCAGTGGGGGCTTTGGGCAAAGTAGGGTTAAGTGTCTTGCCCAAGGACACAACGACAGCAGTCATCAGTGGGAGTCGTGAAGTAGGTCTTATGGTGGGCTCGAACCCACGACCTTCAGGCTCAAAGGCCAATGCTCTACCAACTGAGCTACTGTCGCCCTATGTTAAATCTATACCTGAGTTAATTACCTTTCTTAGCTTGAGGAATGTGAGAAAATTGTATAAAAATCAATTTTCACTTCAATCTATAATGCATGAAGTCTGAGAGTCTGCTCGTGGCTGTTCAGATCGACCTAAGCTTTCGAATATGGCTTGCACAAAGTTTGTGTTTTGAAGTCGAGGCAATTATATTGAAGTCCTAAATGTAACAAATGCACTTTTACATTTACTGCACTGGGAGTGATAGTCTACGACAGTGTTACCAACCTCTTTGAGCCGTAGAAAATCTTTTTCATTAAAATAATCACATGGCACATCACCAACTGAAACTGATACAAACTCGAAACTCTGCAGCCTTTATTAGCAATGCAATGTCATTCTGATCAAACTGTATTATATAAAATCCTAATGCTATGCGCAAAAATGTCTTTCTTATCTGCTCACATTTTCTTTTGACCTACAAGGTCAAATTGGATTGTTTCCAAAGGCACATTCAGCAACAATTCAAGGCACACTAACATGCCACGGCACACTGGTTGAAAACAACAACTTATTCTTGTACAGCCCTAAATCACGACATCACACATGTTGCGCATTATATATTTCACACATTTAAAATCTCTATATTCTCAATATTTAAAACGATAAGATAAAGTTATTCCTGAGGCTCCCATAATCCAGATCTGTTTCTTTGTCTGTGTGATGCGACAGAATACACTGACCCCACGGACAATTGTTTGTCCACACCACGCCTTCTCTTACTCACACTCGTATATGCTTATATTATAATGACAAATGGTACTTATACTTCATGTATAGGTTCTATTATGTATATCGACTTTATAAAACTCCATGTATATTCAGATATAAGTTTGACCAAAAAGCAGTTGGCCCTCACAAGCTACTTTTCTCTCTGCCTACTCCTTTTGAGATATTCTTCGTATTATCTTTGTCTTTGTCTTTGTTCTGCTTCAAATTAAAATGAAATTAAATTAAAACAAATGAATGAAACTCAAGCATTTGTGAATTTCTCTAAAACAGTGTGTCTGAAAAACAACTATCACTGTGAAGGCTGTGAAAAGTAAAAGTTATCTTATGTTCCCTTAAAGCTGATATTTTGTCAAAGGAAAGATCTGATTGTACATGACTGAACCTGACTCAGCCCAGGCGTGTGTTGACTCAGGTGAAATGTTGCTTACATCATTGTAGAGTGATTCTACTGCTCTGAATATGCTCAAAGTCATCTGCCTCTGTAGTAGTGGAAGATAATGCTCCATGTCATAGGCCACAATCACACACTTCTTATCTGAAACCAAATATTTGACCACAGTTTGTCTGTCTGAGCATGCGGCTTGATAAGAACTTGTATTTGTCAAGCGCTGATAATGCAACATAAAAGGAAGCTGTGTGGACTCAGTCGGTGGTTTATTGCCTGTCCTAACACACAGTTCATCTAATTGTGGTTATTAAAACATTGATCCTCTTTTGTTTCGGGGCCAGTATGAAAAACAATGGGTAATATAGAGTAGCGGTATATGTCTATATTCATGCAGGAATCGTATTATTGTGTTAATAGATGCGTATCGCGCATGCTATCTCTCGCAAACACAGATTACTTCATTAATCGTGAAAAAGGTAAACACTTAGAAAAAGAAAATAATTTAGTTATATTTACATACATGAAAAAGGATGAAACATTGAGTGCATAATCATGAGGAAACGCTAGAAATAAAAAAACAAAAATTATAATTAAATTGAAGGAGGGGGGGCACACAGAGTCCAATTTCCATGATCATACAGAGAAAAACAATACTAACAGTAGATAATAATAAGAATAATAGTAATAATGATAATATGACAATGACATCTTTCTACACACACACTCACACAAGATGATTGCCTGTCCACCTTCCGGCCACCGCCAAGTCTGAGCCTGCCAACACATTGACCCCCAGACATTGTATTTATTTAATTGAGATTTCTTCATGAGATGGTCTTATTATTCTTAACTGAACCCAAGATACTATATTTCCATTTGTCCAACACATGTATTATTCATTGTATAAAAACAGCAGTGTGGCCAAGGCACAATTTCCCTTCAGGTAAAAGGTGTGACATTTTTTTCAATGCATTTTTGAACCCACATCTCTCCCATCCGTTTCTATGCAAACGAATGGCATTTCTCTGTATCGTATTGATTTCCATAGCAATGTACTGCCTTAATAAGTGCGATCTACAGACCCGAACATGAAGAGAATATAAAGTAATAATGGTCTTTGCAGATCGTTTAGTGACGCTACACTGACTGACATGGCGGTGCTAATGGGTCTATATGGAGCTGTGTGAGAGGCATATAGGACCAGACCTGTTTGCCTTCAGGGCGCATTATACATAGAATAAAGGGCACATTAGCCTTAGAATATGGATGGGTGGATGGATACATTGATGGTTAGAATACTGTATATCCAATGTAGTTAGAATACTAACTAAATACTTTAGCATACACTAAAATGTAATACCTGTAGACTTTTTTGCGTGAATTCTGTATCTAGATAATATATATTGTATTTATTTAAAATGTTTTACATTATTTTAGACTTTAAATGTATACATATTATGCAATATTAAACATAAAATAAAATGAGATACAAAATAAACGGAAATAGACCTTTAAAATGAGGTTGGACGAAGTAAACGATTATTTGTCTCCAACCCCTCTCACTCATTCAACACAATGCACTACACTCACACGCACGCACACATACACACTCACACGCACACACACACACACACACACACACACACATACACTCTTTAACATGTACTCCAAAAAGCAACAATATCCGGAAATCGTAAGTATTATTTCCAGGTGTCTAGCGGCCAGAAAGATTGTGCGTCGTGAAAAATTGCTGTGACAAATGTCCAACTTTTGTTAAAATAATAGAATTAAAAAAAAAAAAGTTCACAGGTTTTACAAGAGGATGTATGAAGCCACTGTTATCATTTGTGGTTGAAGTTCGTTAAATAGAGCTAAAGACATTAACAAGACTCTCTCTTATTATTTAAAATCCCTTTATTTTTTCTTAAATGTACTACGCCCGAATGCTTTTCAGCTTCTCTCTTTAGTCATTCACAGAAATATTTAGCTGCCGTCTGTGAGTGTCCCGCCCACCAGGCCTTCCTCGTGCCACCGATGATAACGCTGTGTTTTTGGCAGGATTTCTAGATTCTGCCCCGAGCCTCGCTGCTTAGAGTGGAAACAACATGCCAAAATAAAAAAAAGATTAATACATCTTTTGGAAGGGGGTTCACTGGGAGGCTATTTTGAATTTGAGTTACAAAACTTTATCACTTCAGAAATCCAACACAAACGCACATATATTTGAAGTATTCTTTCCAACGCTCCTAAAACCCAATGAAGTGTACAGCCCCAATCCTGGAGCACTTCACCAATTATGTTTGGATTACGTGTTTTATCAAGTAACTCTTACATGTTTTCCTACAAGGATCACTATATTATGCAGCAGATTATATGGGTCTGTTTTCATTTTCAGTTCAGGATATTGGGAGCGATAATAAATCCGTAATATAAATCCCCAACAGCCTTCACATCACAGTAAAGGTAACGCCTGTGCGGAAATCACACCTTAGTCTAATAATAATCTCTCGGCGCTTCCTGTGGTGACCCCCCCCTCCCGCCTCCAGTCTTTTTAATTACATGTGAGTCCAACCGAGCGCTGCTGTGGGATTGAGATGTTGCTAAAGCGTCAACACTTTCTTCTGTCGGTCCATCGTTCTCATCTTTCCCTCGACCGATCGATTTTTCCCTCTCCTCTGGGGTTTGAGTCCTATTTCATCTGGAAAGGTGAAACTTGAAATAAGCATATAATAATTGTTTTCTTGACTACATTGATACATTACAAAGATGGTTGCATGAATATATAAAATGTATATTCATGATTTTAATTCTTGCATGGTTTAATATCATGAGCTCTTTCTATACAGCCGACCTGCCATCCCACATAGGTTTCCTAAAATGTTTGATTTTCTTTTTGTCTTATTCCTTTCTGCTGTGGTAGTTCTAGTTTTAGTAGTCCTACATCTTATACTGTTTAAAGGTTCCACCATTTGTCTGCTTTACATACAATTTCAGAAATGCATTATTTATATTAAAGTAATAAAACATACAGTATATAGAGTATATACTAATGGGGTGGTTTTCTTTTTTTGTATAAAAGATGTGTTGTTTGCAATAATGGTGGTTCAATTATGAGACACATCATGATTATGATTGTTGCAATAATCAAGCAGTTGTACCTTTGTAATTGAACATGATGGTTTCTGCTCGGCTCTCGTCATGTTCTTTCTCCTCTCTCCTTCTGCGCTGCTCGTGCTCGGTGACTCATCCTCACCATACGGCTTGAGCCCAGTCTGTCCGTGCTCTTACATCTCTGACCGTTTCATTGGCACAGCCTGAAATAGATCAGGATTGGTCTTTCGAGCAGCGTCCGCAGTGTGACCTTGATGTGCATTCATGTAAACTGAGAAAAGATAAAGTAAATGAAAGCCCTTTCTCCATTTGAATTCACTTAAATATCATCCACAGTATAGAAATATGTCTTAACAATTCAAATGCAGTTTGAAAGATTTTCTTTCCGACAGTATATTACGGCTTGTTCATCTGCTGAATTACTAGAATTGATCTGATTATTTCTTACGGGATGCATGATACTTACTCTTTAGGTGCTAAAACAAGACATGTGTCATGTAATCTGAAGGTAATTCACAAAACATTGTATCAGTCACTAGGCTTCTAGATATTATTTATTATCTATCTGAAATAATATAGGGTTACAGGCTACTCATGTATACATTTACCAGTATATAACAACTTTTGGATGCACATGTGAGTGTGGTGGTGTGTAAAAAAAAAAGGTAACAGAAGCCAAAAGATAAAATGCAAACATTTGGGTCCCATTGTGTGAAATAATAATGGGTCATATTCACATATTCTTTGTGGCCTTGCATAAATGAATCACATCCTGTCTTTGTTTGGCTGTTTGCAATAGTCTCACACCATTATGTTTACAGATGAATAATTGTGAATGACTGTGAGGGTGTGCCAGGCTCTTCAGGGAAAGGGAGGCGTGTTTGACTCTGCGATGTGAGGAGCCCTCCTGTCTTCAGCTCCGTTCTGATGACACTTTAATGCAGCTTCAGTCTGACTCTGAAAAGTGGGTCAGCAGGAGGAAGTGGAGGGAACTTGGCTCGGGAGTTGTTGACTTCTCGTTTGCTGGAGATGAGGTTTTATCAGGACAGGGCCAAGACCTGTTGCTATATATTGCATGTATTAAAATACGTAATGCCATTAAGTTAAGGTCCACTGAAAATGCTTTGCAGATGTGACGCTGAGCTTTTAATTTCAGCGTCTTCTCTAATTTAGGTCTTCTCTTCAATGTAGGCTCATTGATCGATTGTATGGATTTGTTTAGCAAATACTGACTGTATTTATCAAGCGGTTGTAATTGTAACTGAAGATGATTTGTTTTACATTTTGAATATGCGGTGGGCTATGATTCACAAGGCAATAGTGTGAATAGTGTCAAGTTGTTTTATAGTTATCTGAATTGAATCATCTCAACAGTGCGTCCTGATTGTGCGGTTTCCAGATGCATTTCACACAGAGACTGCTCTAACGAACAGTGTGCAGCTCTCACAAAGGAATCTGATTATCCAAGTGCTTAATCGACGACCAAAGCCAGCAGCAGAAACAACAGCAATGAGTACCTGCCACTTTGAAATGCCCCATTCAGGTTCAAAGGTGTTATTTTACTATTTAAAGCAATCCACTAATGCACTTTTCCTTTTTTCCCCACTCAGGCTTTGCACTCTCACGCTGAAAAAGCTGGTGGTTTTGAAAGAGCTGGACAAAGAACTCAACTCGTTATCAATAGCGGTCAAAATCCAGGTGAGTGGTTTAAGTATTATTATATTCATGATGGATGGATGGATGGATGGATGCTTTAAGTCGCTGGTCTTATATCATGAATTGGCATTTTTTCCCAAGCTACACCCACAAAATGCAGTTTTATTGTAAAAGTACTGGATTTGGTTGGTTAGATTGCAAAAATAAGTATTAATAGCTTGGAGTAGTTTTGTTTGTCCGATATATGTTCATGTACCCTTAGCAGCAAATGCATGTTCATCAGCATCTGTGGAAGCTCTCCTTCCCACGGGGTGGGTTGGTCTGTCGCTGAAGCTGCTCTCTATATCAGACATCAAACAGTGTCCTGCTGGGGCCGCTGTCATAGTCATGGATGTTAGTTTGTTCAGGACCCTCCTGTCTCCCCTTGCTCCTCTGTGTCCGGGGTACAGCCTAGGATGGAGCTGGACTTCCTGTAGACCTCAAACAGAAAAGTCTGTACAAGATGACTGAGGCCACCACAGAGCCATAGATCTTTTAAATCATTCTTATCAGTGGTACAACAGATCTAAACCTTAGAGAAGAGGGTGTCCAACCCAATTTGTAGCTCAGATGAAAATCTTACTCACTCTTCTGCAAGAGTCCACTCTTGCAGAAGAGTGACGTCTGTGGAAAGCCACCATCTCCTTGGTCTTCCCTGTGTCGTTGAGGAGGTGGTACAGCTTACACCAGTTCTGTGTTAGTTCTCTGTACTCTACGTTGTTGTCCTCAGGGATGAGTCCAATTATGGCAGAGTTATTAGAGAACTTCTGTAGGACAACCCTCAGTGTTGTTTCTGAAGTCTGGAGTGTAGAGGGTGAAGAGGGACAGCGTGAAGCCCAGCAGATAGAACTAAAATCACACCTGCCATTATAATTTACACCTTGCATGTTCTTTAGAACCTGCATTAATGCATTTAACATTTTTTTATGTGATACATTAAGTAACATCCTTCTTCCAACATGGCCTATGGAATAGATAATCTATTGCAAGTATGCAGAAAATTAAATTTCCCCAATGAATCTTTTTGCGTTTTGTGTGTATCACATTTCTAGTCTGCAACTGCCCGATTGTCCTCTATTTGATAGGCGCATGACGCATTGTTGGGACTAGAGGCTGCTGGTTGCCTTGACAATGACAAGTATTCAGCTAATCTCTCCAATTGAGAAAAAGGCTCTAAGCTGCAGCAGAGGAAGCTCTGTGAGTCACACAGGTGCAGTAAATGGCAGACTGGCCTTTAGCACCTTAAGTAGGATTTGTGCTCTCACTTTAATTATTGCTAATGCATGTTTGTCGACTGAACTCTTGTTTTATACATTTTCTCATCTGTAGGTCGTGAGATTATGTAAGTAGGGCACATCTAATGCTTCACCAATGAAACTAGGTCAGATCTACTCCAGACAAGAAATCAGATATTCGAAGCACAATTAGGCTGTAGTCAATGAGGAAAAGCGTTTGATGAGAAAAGATTGAGATTTACATACTCCAAGTTATTCTATTCCACTTTCCGCTTACATTTGTTAATTGAAGGACAAACCAATGGCAATGCAGGAAAATTGATCTTTTAAATCATGCTTCTAATTTATTTTAAAAATTCTCATGAATATGTTTTTGAATGGATAAACACAAAAAAGGAAAGTGACCTTGTGGCATGCAAAGCGTAACAGTTTTTGTGCATTATACATGTTTTCTTTCAATCTTTATTGTGTAGAATCTCATTTACTTTAATAAACAAACATCTCTGTGTAGAAAAACAGAAATATCAAGGGAACCTCACAAATTAAAATCCAATATGAGAAAGTACAATGACTCAACGGAGTAAGGCAATGAATCAACATTCCTCAAATCGGCTGAGGGTAAACATTTGTCAACCACTCCTGCAACTGCGTGTTTAATAGAGGCTATGATGCATGCGTTATACAAACAGCCAGTCTTCATGGATTTTAAAGATTGGAAAATTACAAACCTAATTATCTGTTTGATCATACATGCAAGCCAGTCAAGATGCTATTAAGCCGCAATTTTCGGCTGTATTATGCGCCATTTTATAGATGTTTTCATTTAGTCCTGAGTATCTTTCTACTGAGACAAACAAGCAAATACACCAAGCCTCATTCCAATGCAAGGCTTTG
Source organism: Knipowitschia caucasica (assembly GCA_964034765.1). NCBI lineage: Eukaryota > Metazoa > Chordata > Actinopteri > Gobiiformes > Gobiidae > Knipowitschia > Knipowitschia caucasica. The sequence continues at coordinate 32,937,953 of OZ035835.1, forward strand.
ACATAATAATAATATGGGAATGTGTTTGTGCTTAGAATACCAAGCATGTTCCTATGGCATATTAATGAACTGTTTTCCACCAAGACTCTCTATATTGAATTTTAATTGAAGTGTTATGCACAACTGGATGAGTCTATTTCAATACAAACTCGCTCCCTCTCCCTCATGTAAAAGATGCGAGCAGCCATCCAAGTGTAGCGGCGGTATCCATGTTGTTTGTGAAGCGTGAAATCCTGGCGTTACTCTGAGCAGCCGGAGGACAGACACGGCTCTGCTCTGAAGTGGGGCATTAAATGTAATTTTCAGCAGGTTGGATTTAAAGAACGCAGGCTTCTGTAGAGTATAGGGAGGTATGGAGATAGTTATGGCTCGTATAGGAACAGGAATGTTGGTTTTTTTATTATAGAAACGACAGTTGAATGAACACAATTTTGCTTCTGGTAAAGAGAATGGGTTTATTTTAAATAGTTGGGTTGAGGCATGTGTTTGTACTGTGGTTTGAAGCCCTTTTTCATTCCATTAAAGGACACAAGACAGCCTTTTGTTGGAAGTTTTAATTAGCTTCATCCACGCTCAATTGATTAATTCTTTGCAACTTTCTCCTTTAGGGCTGTATCAAGTTAATCAATTAGCTAAATAGTTGTCAACTAATTTAGTTATAGATTCCTAATTTTTTTAACATTACATAAATTTAAACATACTGAGAAGAGGTTTTTGATGTATATTTATTCTCAGATAATGATATAATTACTGCAAGGAGAAATCAAATTGTGTTTGCGACGTATTTTTAATCAAACCCATGCAATAAGTGAAGATGTTCCAATGGCATCACTTGAGCTTTGTTTTGGTCTAAAAGTATAAGTATAATGTATAAAATCCACATTCACTGACCTTTCTGGTAGGGCTGAAAACTAAATCACAATATAAGTAATTCAAATCGGTCGATAACAATATATATTGATTGTTTTTTTTGTAAACCTAAATAAATAAATTTGTTGTGTCGGCTAACACATGTTAGCAGCCCTTGTTTATAGTCACGGGGGAATGAGGCTCGAGGAATATGTTCACAAGCACAGTCTCCCCTATTGTTAGTCCTGGTTTAGCTCCTGTTTTGGCTGTTTTCGAGTGTCTTGTGTCTCCGGAAAAAGGCAAGGCAAGGCAAGGCAAGTTTATTTGTATAGCACAATTCATACACAAGGCAATTCAAAGTGCTGAACAAAACAAGAAAGCATTAAAATCATAAATAATCACAGTACATTAAAAAAAAGATAAAAATATAAAATCCCTCAGTTGTATGCACAGCTAAACAGAACCGTCTTTAACCTGGTTTTAAACATTGTCAGAGAGGAGGCCTGTCTCACATCTTCAGGAAGACTGTTCCAGATTTTAGCAGCATGAATCTGAAAAGCAGCCTCCCCATGTTTAGTTCTGACTCTGGACACTAACAGAAGTCCAGTCCCTGTGCTCCTCAGAGTCCGGGCTGGTTCATATGGGACTAACATGTCACTAATATAGTTTGGTGCGAGGCCATGGAGAGATTTTTACACAAGCAGAGCTGTTTTAAAGTCTATTCTCTGAGCCACAGGAAGCCAGTGCGGAGACCTGAGGACCGGACTAATGTGGTCGTACTTCCTGGTTCTAGTCAGGACTCGAGCTGCTGCATTTTGAATGTACTGCAGCTGTTTTACAGCCTGTTTGGACAGACCTGTGAGCAGGCCATTGCAGTAGTCTAACCTACTGGAGACAAATGCATGGATAAGAATCTCCAAGTCTGCTTTAGACACTATGTTTTTGATCCTGGCAATGTTTTTTAGATGGTAAAAAGCTGCTGATGTTACTGATTTGATGTGGCTATTAAAATTTAAGTCTGAGTCCAGTATTACCCCTAGATTTCTGACCTTGTTTGAAGGTTTTAGGGAAAGAGACTGTAGGTGACAGATGACGCTCTCTCTTTGTTTCTGGGGACCAAAGACAATCATTTCAGTTTTGTCTGCTTTTAGCTGAAGGAAGTTGTTTTGCATCCACTCACTGATCTGTTGGATACAGTGAAGGAGTGAGTCCACTGGTCCATGTTCTCCTGCAGTCAGTGAGACATAGATCTGAGTGTCGTCTGCATAGTTATGATAGGACACTTCGTTTCTGCGTATTAACTGACCTAACGGCAGCATGTAGAGATTGAACAGAAGAGGTCCCAGGATCGACCCCTGTGGGACTCCACAGGTCAGGGCCATATGATCTGAGACACAGTTTCCAATTTCCACAAAGTACTTCCTGTCTTCAAGGTAAGACCTAAACCAACTTAGGGCGGTGCCAGCGACGCCAACCCAGTCCTCTAGTCTCTGTAAGAGGATCTCATGGTCGACGGTGTCAAAGGCAGCACTCAGATCTAACAAGATTAAGATTGAGACTTTGCCTGCGTCAGTGTTCAGCCGGATATCGTTTGTAACCTTGACAAGAGCAGTCTCAGTGCTGTGGTGGGGTCTAAAGCCGGACTGAAACATATCAAATGAGTTGTTGATTATAAGAAATCTAGTAAGCTGTAGGTAGACAACTTTTTGAAGGACTTCCCCCATAAATGGCAGATTTGAGATGGGACGATAGTTGTTAAGTACCGTAGCATTCAGGCTGCTCTTTTTTAGCAGGGGCCTGATGACTGCCGTTTTCAGGGCCTTTGGGAATATTCCAGAATGAAGGGACATGTTTACTATCTGTGTGAGTGAAGGTAACAGACTGCTCAGAACAGACTTCAGAAATCTAGTGGGTAGTACATCCAGGCTGCATGTGGAGGAGCTCAAACTGGAGATTATTTCTTGGACATTTTTATCATCTACAGGTGCAAAATAAGTTAGCTCAGAGAGCCTTTCTGGCTGTTGTATGGTTATCTGTGGATTGGAGACAATGGCGTTTTTGATGCCTTGAACCTTGTCATTGAAAAAGTGTGCAAACTCATTGCATTTACGTTTGGAAGTAAGCTCTAATGGCATCTGAACAGGGGGGTTTGTTAATCTATTAACTGTTGAAAACAGAACACGCAGATTGTTACTGCAGCCGTCAATCATTTCAGAAAAATACCTTTCTCTCGTACTACGTAGCACCTGGTTAAACTCGCACAAAAAGGTTCAACTCTTGCTTTTGCCAAACGCATCGAGTGTCTGTACCACCGCCTCTCCCGTGCCGTACATGCTATTCCTTGCACGGACATGTATAACCATTGACAAGGCATTGAAAAACAATCTATAGATCCATGGACGCTACGCATGGTGCGATTTTTGTTTTTGGATTTCCCAGAATGTTTGGCGGTTTGTGGTCGGCTGTGATAGGTCGAGAAGCCTCTGCCTACATTCCCCAGAAGGCCGCACGCTTCTGACTCGGCTTTACTTCCTGTGTTTTCTTCCTGTTTTTCTAACGGACTGAAGTTGAACTATCGAACATTCTATTGAGCATGTGTCTATCGCGATATACATTTTGTTATTGTTTTATCGCCCAGCCCTACTTTTGGGATCTAAACGACTATTAAAGTATCAAATTTATTACGTTTTTTACAGTGCACAATTTTCCAAATGTGCCAAATCTGTGACATTGTAGATAGACAGAGCTGCGGTGATCTCTTTGCTGTTTTCAACTCATTTATTCTTTTTGCTCGGAGCTTTTCTGCCCTCAAACTGCATTTATTACAACTTTGTGCTTGTGCTTGCATACCATTGTGGTTTCACTTTCGCTTTTTCTCTCATGTTTTATGCAACACCAATTAGAGTGCAGAATGGCAGCTGGAACAAAGTGGGGCTTTTTTCCTTCTATACGCAGACATTATTTACAATTCTTAATCATGAAATGCCAGTGTAAATGTATTCAAGATCATGAACAGAATACAAAAACGGGATTATATGAGTCCTTTTATTTTCATTCAAATGTCCATAGGTTTTTTGTTGTTGTTGCCTTTTTAGAGAGCATACTTTATTGACAACTCCTTGGAAAAAGTTCACATACGTCCAATCAAAAGTACTAGGTAAAAACTGTGCGTTCACATTCAAGAATTTAACTTTGTCCTTGCATTTGAAATATATATTGTTGCTATAAACAAGGCTATCAACAAGTGTCTCAACCACATACTGGGAGAAAAGAAAGCATCTTGAAAACCAGATTGCTTTTCTGTAATAGATAGTCAAAAATAAGACGCTTGTCCCGGTCTGAACCGTAGTCTTCAGTGCAGAGCATACAAGACAGAACTGTTTTATTTGCACTCGGTGATTGACATCCCCTGCTGTCTCGTGTCATCAGTCTGTTGTCAGGATGCGGCGTTTGTCTGAGTCTCATCTGGTTAAGTGGCCGCAGCCGCTCTCACGGTCTGGTAATGAACTTTTTCACCGGGACAAAATGGCAGTTTAAAGTCTCCCGGAGGCTCTGCGCTGCCTGGGAAATCTGCTGTCCGTCACCATGGAGACACCTGGGTCACTCCAAAAGACTTGAGACGGTCAAATATGCAAGCGCAAGATAATTAAAGATCATTGTAATGTAGCAGTAAAGCAGATGTTTGCAAAGGATTTCAGCGGGTGTCGAAAAGGACAACAGTTAAAGTTGGTATTTGGGGGGACTCAAAGATGAAAAGTAAAATATAAACAGTGTTATCCATCAGTTATCCATTCATTTTCTTTCACTTTATTTGTTACCGTGTCGTGGGGGCATCAGTCTAAGCAGACACACTTTGGAAGAGATCTAGAAGTTTTTTCATTGAATGTTATTTATAATATGAAATGCACCCATTGGTTTTGGAGGAATTGGAAAATATTAATGTTTTCCTGAGCTATTAGTTATTTAGATTGGAATGGGAAACGGTCTTCGAAATGTTGTGGGCTGAAAAACCTAGTACACAGCAACAGTCATCAGTTAGAAAGTCTTAAAAATGTTGATGTTTCGCTATGAAAATTCTCTTTCAGGAACCTTTCAAACCAAACCCTACTACTTCAGAACCCCACCTTTTCTTTCTGGGTTGTAATTATCTGCTTCGTTTGCTGCACCGTTTCCAAAGTGTCCCAATGCTACACGCGCACAACCTGATTATGAATTTTTTATTCCTCTATTTTCCGTCCCGGAGTCGCCTGGGGTAGTTTCCAGACATTTGTGTCAGATGGATTGTGAAGGAGCGGCATGCCGGGCTCATTTAGTGCGAGTGGCCGTACACTTAGTTATGATCCAATTATGTAGAGCTGTGTGTTGGGGGCAAGCAGAAGCCTTCGACGCCTAAAGCTTCTCTAATGCAATTTCACTTGTCCTGACCTTAAGCCACTTCCTGTCTGCACTGGGAAGAGGAGGGGTGGCCATAGTTCTAATACAAACTTCACAAGGAAGATGGCAATTTTGCACAATATTATTTTGATTTGATTTTTAACCGAGGGAACTTGCATTTTTGTGTTTTCTATTACTACTCACTACTTTTTGGTATATAGTGGGAATCTATATTTGACATGCGGATTGAAATTGTTTTTGAATACTTGCCAAGAAATAGGACCTGTAGATGTGAGGTCTAACTAGTTAGTAGTAGTAGTAATAGTAACTCTTTTTTTATCAGAGAGATACTTTTTCAAAAGAGAAACTACTCTCTTTCGTGCAGGTAATAATAGTATTTTTTCACAAAATAGCATGAAGAACTCTATTAGTGAACACATGTAGAAAACATGTATATTTAAAACTATATATGAGGCTAATTACTCAACATTGAATCATTCTGCATCATGTGTTACATTTAAGAAACCTTTAGAGAGGTACCTGAAAGTAGATGGAAAGATACAGGTTTGAAATCACTGAGGTAGTATAACTTATATGAAAGGATGGCATGCTATTTTTTTTTTTTTACAAAGTTTGGATTTCCCAGAAAACCTTGACTAATATGGGAATTGTGCAAACCCTTATTAGTTTCTATCGCTCTTATCAGTTAGTTTTAGATAGTGCATTATTTATTCCTTCTGAATGGACTTGAGTGATTCTTCTAATAAGGCCGTTGTGTATGAAGGTAGTGTTGCTACCAGACATGTTTTGGCATCACCTCTGATGAAGGCGGAAGTCCTCCACCAAAACATGGCAGGTATTCATCAAACTTTTATTACAGAATCATGGTCTGTAATAATAAAACAGCATAGCTATTTTTCACATTTGTCTCAGAAGACTTACTCATCCACAAGTTTGGTCCCAATGCAATCAGATTCATTTGAATGAATACAAATGTGTGCTTTCTCACAGTAGCAGAGTTCAAAGAGTGTCCCATCCGGCCCCAGAAAAGACCAGCTTGTATCAGTGCGGAGGACAGGGCGAGGGGGGGGGCTGAGGACACTGAGTGCAGCCCCTGCTCTGTATTGTTCGTGCATGTGAGGCAGTTGGAGAGTGCTCTGCCTTTGTGCCTTGATTCATTACACCAGCCCCTGAGCATGAAGGGAAAAAAGTGCATAGAAGACCTCTTTGTGTTGCTTTGGACATAGCCTCATATGGAGCTTCTCTTTTTTTAATGGCAAAACAAGCATCGTACTCCACATCAAGGTTCTTCCAACGCAGTTTTTACGCCAGTCTGCTGTTGCTTGTGGAGCGCATTCATTTGTTGCCTATAGATGCGGTTTTTTTCATCACAACCTGTTTCGAGAGCTGGCCTGCAATGTCATGGGCAATGTATTTGAGAAGATACTGTATAATGTTTTATGAAGGTTTTTGGATGCTGAAATATAAGCAGAGAATGTTATGGCGCAATGACCCTTATTGCTTACATGTAGGTAGCAGAGCATGTGACTATTTCCTTGTCAAAAATATGAATGATTTGAGAAGGTCATAATTAATTGAGGAAATTAAAACCTCTGATTGTAGATAAATCGACTTTATAGCATCATGTCTGTCTTCTTTTGGGCAGATTTTATAGTCAGTCTGAAATATACTTCAATAGACGCATAAAATTAGGACATTAATATTGAGCTGCTCATAGATTTTACCGCCCATCGTAACATAACTCTTATTTGATGGACAGTGCAGGTCATGTTGCAAAAGAAAGGGATAGAAGTTCAACCCTCTCCTCTTTTGTCCTAAAAATAAAACTAATTTGCTCGCATAATCAGGGTTTGTATCACTTTTTTGTTCGCTCTGGCTTTGCTGATAATTGACTACAGCGTCTCCTGTCACACCTTTAGTTCAGAGACTGTAAAGCAGCATTGCTTTGACACCAGCTTATTTGTCAAAGCATTTTATTTTTATCAGCAGACAACGGTGTGTCTGTGGTCTTTTGATATGCCAGGTATGCACGCTTATCTGCTATTTTAGTATCCGACTGAAACATCTTCCTGGAATTAGACGACAGCATGTTTGCAACTGTCCCCTATGTCTTTTCCTTCTACACCGACGTTGCCATTACCCAGTTTAACACTTTTATTCAGCTTTTGGCCACTTTTTCTAGAATATTTATCATCTTTATAACACTGTGTCGGTCTCCATTTGAATAAAGTTTGGAAATGGCAGAACCAGCCACGCATACTGCTCGCATGATCCTAAATGTCCAAAGCTGCATGAAATATAACCTAAATAAATCTTCATTCAATGAGAATTGTGCTGTGACCAACATCCTTTAAGGCAGTGGATGTTCCGTTTGATCACTAAAAGGTATATGGGTTTGTGTATAGAGAAAACATGACCTAACAAGTTTGAGAAACTTCCTTTCAGAATACCACAAACTCAATCTGGTGTAAAACAGGATTTTTCTTGTCTATATAGGTCTAAACCAGGTCTTAATCAGGATCAATTCAAATTTGGGTTAAAGGACTCTACATTCGGCAAGCAATTGAACTGTCAAAGAATCCAGGTAGCAAAAGAAGCCACAGTTTGAGAAACGCTCTATATAATACAGCACCAAACAAGTTCAAGTTCTCAAATTTATATTTATTAAATGCCAGGGTTATATTTTTCATTGCTTTCTTTTTCTTATCTCTGTCAGTGCCCTGTCAGCTTGGATCCTTCACGGTTATGTTTCACTCGCCTTGCATTGTCTGCCTGTCCTTAGAAAGGGCTAAGTCACTCAATGATTTCATTATTTCATATTCTGTTGTTGATACAAAGGCCTCCTCTCTTCTTCCTTTTTTGGTTTTGGTCCATGACTTTCAGAGAGTGTTGTGTTATGGCTTAGCATCATCACAGTGCCATGTTTTTGACTTGAGCTCTGTGACAAGATTTAGCAGCAACAATTTCGTACCCACCGAACCATCAAGGCATTTCTCACCACCGTAATATGTCAGAAGGGGATAGCCTTACCGTCTTGCCACTTCCCCCATGATACCTGGCTGGAGAGGAATCTTTGGCAACCACAGCTCTTAATTGCATTTATTACAAAACACATTCCTATTAGAAACTTAGGCCTGATGAGCTGTACTTGTACTATCTAATTTAAGGTTGATTTAATATCGAAAGAATTTGCTACGCTGAAATGGCAACTTGGCAAATGGAGAAACATGACCGACTTAATCCGAGACAAACCTGCTAAAAGCTCAGGCCGTTTAAGGACTGTGTGGGTGCCACCTAAATCCTTTGGCTTCTTGGTCAAATGGACTCAATGCCAGCCACAGAAATAGACCTGAGTGAGGTTAGCGTTACAAGATCTAGCTGTAAAATGCAGTAAATTATGTAATTTTGTGCAAAGGTTGTTCATATAAAACATTTACCATTGGAATATGCCCTGCTCTGTAGTGACCACTGATCCTGACAGAACAATGTCCCTACTTTGACTATAACATGCATCTTATCTTGCCTAAAAGGATGCCTTAATAATAAGTAAAGCAAGTGACAAGAGCAAAATTAGAATTGTAAATCAAAAGAGGATTAAAGCATTATTGATAAACACCTTTTTCTATCCCATTCTGAGAAAATCCACTCAACTTCACTGCTGACAAAGAACAGATTTTAGCACATTTTAATAAAGTCAAAACTGAAACCACCGTCACAAAGATTCTTACAAGATTACAAACAATAATAGTGTAGAAGTTTATATTTCAAATTTCAAGCTCCTTTGTCTATTACTGCATTGTTGTATTTCTTGTGTCTTCATTTTCAGTGTTATTAAAATGTCAGCTAACAACATCTTATGATATAAATAATAGTGTTATTCAGTATTTTGTGTTGTGTAAAGTGTCCATTCTGTACTGATGGGACAATAACTATACCCAGACGTTATAGTCAATGTGGATCTTAAGTTGCTGAAGAATAATATACTGAGGATAAAATACCTGTCAGTATTATGGTTTGTAATAGGTTAGCTCTTCTTTGGCCCTTAATAAGCCCTCCACTGATGTTGCATAATATCAGCAACTATGAAAAGGCATAGTATCAATATTGGTCATTTCAATACTGTGATGAACTTCTGACAGCTCCTTTTTTCACCCTTTGTGGGAAGAAAACCCGAAAGTAAACAGCGTTGAGTTTTTTCTGCCAGTCATGCCACAAACAATTCATCTGATATGCTTCAGATCTATTCTTGCTGATTTATTGTCAGTAAATTGGCCTGTTTGGGCTAATGGGTTTGCTATTGGGATAGTTGAAGAGAACAAAAAAAGATTATTTTCTTATTTTTTTATTTTTTTTACACAGTCCATTTTGTGCAATCAGACCGTGTTTTTTCTGGTCATAATTATCACACCATGGAACTTTCATACTGTCCTTTTCCCAATTCTGGAACACTATTGTACTGGTGGTTTTGAATTTGGTTACAGTTCTCCTCACGCTTGTAGCTAAATCCTGTTTTTTTTTTGTGTGTTTCCAGGGCTCGAAGCGTCTCTTGCGATCAAACGAGTACATCCTCCCTCCCTGCGGCCTCATGGAGACAGATCTGGAGCTGACGTTCTCACTACAGGCACGACCACTCACATTTCTCTGTGAAAAGTCTCACTCATGCACCAGCTTCTGCTCTGCTCCTCTGTAAAAAAAAAACTCATGTTGTACCGAAACCACTGCTGTCGGCTTCCCTACAGAGAACACGCTCCACTCAAGGATTTGTCTTATAAAACACTTGACTCACGTACTGCTGGAGTGACTTGTTTAGCGAATCCTGCACCGTATGATTGAAATAGCTTCGCCTTTGGTCAAATAGGTTGTGTAAGATTTTCCCCAACGATATATCCAAAAGAGTAATACAAAATACCCACAATTGTTGATATGGAATATATGATCATTTCATTGAAAACACATTTTAATCGACTAGCTAAAGTTAGACGGCCGTAACATGAATATTAATAGCCATTTTAGTTTTCCTCCATTCTTAAAAAGTACTAGACAAAGACACTGAAGCAGCAAGTAGGAATTTTATCTGGACATAAAAATTTGTATTAAGATGTTATGAAATAACAGAAGATTCACAGTTCTCTTACTTAGCGACAAGAGCAAAATACAGCAGTTCCCCTCAGCATCTGCCACGTTGCCTTCAGGTAATCAAAACATGAAGTGGAAAATGACTGCCTTCTGCATAGTACTTTAGTCAGATCAGTCAGTTTTACATACTTGCCCAAAAGGTCAATAGATGCAAGATTCAAAATGGATAAAAAGTACAAAATAGCAACTGCATCACCCTCTCAAACTGAATAATCAAGAATTATTTGCAAGATAGGGCCACAGTTAACACTTGAGTTTCAGTTAAACTTCAAGCAACAAAATATGTGATGGACGATGACATAAACACACACATGTGAACGCATCTGTCCATGAAAATAATCTGAAAGAAACGCCATCCATTCAGAAAACAGCCTCACCTCTGTGATCTCTGTCTCCTCTGTGTCTTCTGTGTCCTCTGGGACCTCTCCACTAAGAGCTGAATCCAAATCACATGAAATGTTGCCTTTTTGATTGCTGCAATAAAGTTTGGTCCTCGTGGTCCAGGAGTGAAAACAATCTAATGTTTGTCTCATACCCATCCTTTCCTCCTCAACTTAAAGCTGCACTAACTGACTTTATTTTTGTATTCATTACAAAAATGCTATCCATGTCCATGCAGTGCATTGGGATATACGTCCTTTTGAAGAAAAAGTAGCGCAGATTTGTGCTGCCGTGACATTATATTTTAGTTCGAGTTTTGATGAAACAAGGAAGAGATGTGTTTCGAGTCTCAATTGTGACCAATCACAGCGGACCACTAGCCCCCACTTTCGTGAGAAATCTACAGACCGTTAGCATAGACGGCTGAGTTAGCACAACAAGCAGCGGGGCTAACCTGAAACTTCTGTGTCTTCGTCACCGGTTACTGCTTACTCAGCGGGACAGCCATCCAAAAGAAAGTCCCGTTCCTCCGCGCTTCCCGGTTCTATCGTTCTATGGTCATGCCATCCACGTGCAAATCCATATCCATGTATTATCCATATTGGGAGACGCTAGCTCCGTCAACAACAGTGGGTGTGTGTGGGGGGCGATAGCTTCGTGGGTGCCGGGAGGGGAGCAGAAAGAGCGAGGCCAGCGGGTCCGCGGCTTCAAAATCCCAAAGTCAGTTAGTGCAGCTTTAACAGCGTTTGCTGTAGTTCAGCAGAAGCACTTGTTTTCATTCACTTTTCTCTGCACTACAAGTGAAACTTAAAAGACTTTCTAAAAATATGTAATGAATTATCTTCAGCATATTGTGTCATTTCCATTAGGTCATGTGACTTTCCTCCGATGTCTGTGTGGGAGACAGGTTTAGCTCTGCTCACAGCAAACTGAGTCCTAAGTAGGCCCCACCCCTCCACCCTGCGAAGAAGAGTCGACCCCATGTGAAAATGTCTTTCCAATCGTTTCCGTTTGAATTGGATGTTTCCTGTGGTAATAGATATGACAATGTTTTTCTTTGACATTGATTCCCTAATCTGTTTTAAGTCAATTGAACAAAACACTTGTGAAACCATGCGGTCTGGTGCAAAAAACCTGTCCATTTGGAGGTGCACGTGGTTTCTACTGCGGTTGACATCACATGCAACCACATAAACCAGATCTGATTGAGTAACACCGTAACATCACCTTCTCACTCGTTTTGAGCAGTGTTGTGACGCATTTACTTGTTTTGTTTTGTTACACAAAGCAAAAGCAAAACTTAACAGTGATCATGGTGTATTTTAAGAGCACTGTGGAAATATAATGTGGTGCAGCTAGTGGGTGAATAAATCAAATGCCCGCGTGATTCAATTTGCCACCACCTGCATGTATTGTTGGCATGGTAGCAATAATATTTACCAATATGATTACAAAGTTTGAGTAATAAGGCAAAGTTTCTTCAGTGGCTTCTCCACCGGGCACCCAGAAACCGAAGAAAATTTTTCGGTTACTGAATAGTCTTTTTTTTTTGCGTACGCCGTAGTCTTTGTAAACGCAGTCTCTATTTCTCTGTCTTGACAGTCTTTGGTAATCCCTGGAGGCTTGTTTGTCATTTACATATTCATTGTCTACACTGTCAACAAAATAAAAGCATAGTCAGACTCACTCTCTGTCAAACATGCATCAAAAGTCGTGCGTTGTAAGTTGTAAAAATACATTTCTTCAGTGCTGTGTAAAAAGGGCAAGTCTGGACTAGAATAGATATAGATATAGATATGTTTAGGTTATATTAGGTATATTAAGTATTCATACAAACAAGGGCCTTTTAAGTTTAGCAATATCTCCTATTCCTAAATGAAAAAATAAAAGCTCAATTAAATGTATTATTGTATAGCCCTAGATAACAACAGCAGTCGTCTCGGAGGAGCTATAATTAAGAATCTTCCTCCTATCGCTGAATCACATTCACGACAATTAATTTGTCTTTATTAAAAAGGCCTACGCACATCATTGCCAATTAGATATGACTGAAAGGCACAATTAAAAATGTATTAACTGCACACCTCTATGTATAATTGAAAACATAAAGCACATCTGTTCCGTTAGATTGACCTGAGCCCATTTTCTTTTCCTGTTCTTTCTTAACCTTTTTCAAACGCTCATTCACCTTTGCCATATTCTAATGAAGCACCATAGAGCTGGAAAACTGGCAATGCTCCTCTTTGCCTGCTGTTGTTACTTCTTCTCCCTTTGCTCCTTTTGGAAACGGTACAGAAATAGTAAACCTTGTGAGCTATTGCAGTTTTCCTTCTATTTTTCTTGTTTCACCGTGTTTAAATCATAAAAACCTTGTCTATTATTATTTATACCCCATGTGTTTTCATTTACAGTATCCTCACTTTCTGAAGAGAGACTCCAACCGACTCCAGATAATGCTGCAGAGGCGGAAACGCTACAAGAACCGGACCATTTTGGGATACAAGACTTTGGCAGTGGGAGTCATCAACATGGCCGAGGTATGGGCCTGTATCAGTGGTATTACCATGCATTTCTTTTCACAATTTGTCTCATGAGGATGAAATATTAAACTTTGCATTCACACTTGGTTCAGTTGAAGTGAATGCTTGGCCACTTGGAACAGATTGGTATTGTCGATATTAGAGATGTACAGAATCTATTTGTCATTTAACACCAAAAACATAACAATGAGGAAATGGTCGGGTTGATGAATGAGAACCATCTAAAAGCACTGCCTGTAAAGATCCCAGACAGTCATGATTGGACTCATTGAAACTTTTTAACCGTTGGGTGGAACGCTGGCAAAGTCAGCTTCTCATTTGTGTCCCAGTTGGCACAGGGATACAAACTCAGTGTTTGCATGTTCTTTGTGTGTCTGCTCTGGTTTCCTCTGGCCGCTCCAGTTTCCTCCACCATTAAAACATATGCAATCAAGACTTTTTCATATTGTAATAGATTTAGTACATATTTATATTCTTTTTTTTTTTTCAATACACAAACTTCTTCACATAGTTATTCTACATTAGGTTTCCCGAGCTCATGAGTTCTCTGTCTTCTCTGATAACATCACTTGCCGTCTCATTCATTTGTCCTGAGAAAGGTGTTATTGTGCCGTCAGCCTCTGACTGAAACGAGCTGCTCTCTGACAGTGACTGACAGCGCTGTAATGGGCGAGTTGCGGGAGAAAGAGACCGCAGCGTCTCACTTCAGATGATTCATGTGGGTCGCACTTTGTGCCGTGTGAGAGTCAGCCATCTGGAGCTCCAAGTTTCTCAAACGACTGTGCTCATTTACACGTAACGGATGAATATTGGACTGTAGTGTGAGTGTGCACTGTAACAGGCAAAATAATAGTCTAAAGTAGGGTTCAGTGGACTTCATTTTCTGTATTGATACTTTCTTTAGATTTATCTTTAGATTACGTTTCTATATCACGCTAACTTAACTTAACCCTCCCTCAATCCTTTACTGCTCGAGTTGCCATATGGCGAGTCTAAACCCTGGATCCTTCTCTGAGGGTAGTGATAGATGTGTGAAGTGTAGTGTAGTCGTAGCTCTGGAATCCAGGGTCAGTGAGTTAGAGCTGCGTCTCCGAGCACTGGAGTCTCGAGCTAGCGCTAGCATTAGCTACAGCCAGGCCGTATCCTCAGGGACAGCAGAGCGCAGCTTTAGGGAAAGGCAGAGGAGAACTAGCGAGCCTAGCCTCCCAGCCCGTCCTCCGCAGCTGGGACAAGACCAGGATAGTGATGGCTTTGTGACTGTTCGGAGAGGGCGACGTGTTGTTGGTAGTTTCCCCATTGGGCCTCCTCCTGTTAGCATTTACAATCGCTGGGACGCTCTGTCCGGCTGCGCCCCCGCGCGGCCGGGCGGGGAAGAAGGCCCCACTGAGAGAGCCGCTGAGAGAGCTGCTGAGAGAGCCGATGGAGTCGCTGATGCGCTGGTAATTGGCTCCTCTATTGTTAGAGGTGTTAAGATCCCAGGAGCCACTGTTCGGTGCTTCCCTGGGGCCAGGCTTGGTGATATTGAAGGGAATCTGAGGCTCATGATGACCCACAAGCAGCGTTTCCGTCGAATTGTTATTCACGCGGGTGGTAATGACGTTCGGCAGAAACAGTCCGAGGTGTTGAAGCTGCAAGTCGCCGCCGTGTGCAAGCTGGCTAGCACAATGGCCGACACTGTCATCTTCTCTGGGCCCCTACCTAGCACTAGCAGTGCAGAAGCATTCAGCAGACACTCGGCTTTCAACCGCTGGCTGTCTGGCTGGTGCCCTCGAAGTGGTGTTGTTCATGTTGACAATTGGAGTGCCTTTTGGGGAAAGCCCGGTCTCATCCGCTCGGATGATATCCACCCAACGTTGGCTGGTACATCCCTTTTGGCTAAGAATTTGGCCCTGGCTCTAAACTGTTCTGCTCGGCTCAAATGACGATGCAGAACTGAGGTCCGGGTGCAGAGCTGCTCTGCCACAACCTCTGAGCCCCCATCTGTTCAGTTACTAGCCTCAGAAGCTAGTCAGATTGAAACTGTGTGTGCATGTATGTGTATGCCTGTGTGTGCTCAGTTACTAGCCTCAGAACCTAGTCAGATTGAAACTGTGTGTGTTCCCCGCTTGAAGTCTAAAGCACTATATGCGAGAAAATCTGACCTAGGTGTCAGACACAGTAACTTAATAAAAGTTCAGACAGACAGAAATAGTTCTAGCGGTAGGGTTGTTAAATGTGGTTTAATGAACGTCAGATCAATCTCGTCTAAATCGCTTCTCATAAACGAACTTATTATAGACAAGGGCTTGGATCTGTTTGCGCTCTCGGAGACTTGGCTCCAACAGGACGAGTACGTTAGATTGAATGAGTGCACTCCTCCGACGCATGTTAACTACCAGAAAGCGAGAACTACAGGTCGCGGCGGTGGTGTTGCGATTATATCACACACCAACTTGGTTCTTAGTCCCAAAACCAACAACGCTTTTCACTCGTTTGAAAACTTAACACTTTCAATCACCTGTCCTGGGTGGAGAAAACAAAAAGCAGTACTATTTATAGTTTTATACCGACCTCCTGGTCCTTACAGCGAGTTCCTAACAGAATTCTCTGACTTCATTTCAAACCTAGTTTTGGAATGGGAAAACATAGTTATAGCTGGAGACTTCAATATACATGTGGACGACAGCACTGACAGCTTAAACAAAGCTTTCAGCGCCGTACTAGATGGTGTTGGTTTTACTCAGAATGTCGAGGAACCTACTCACATTCATAACCACACCTTGGACCTTGTCCTGACCTACGGCTGTGATGTCTCCAATGTTGACATCCAGCGTCAAAGCTCGTTGCTGTCTGACCATTTCTTGATCACGTTTGATCTCGCTTTGGAGGACTTTCCTGTCCCGCAAGATAAAACCATAATGAAAAGAACCTTAAATGATAAATCTATCACAAGGTTCAAAGAACTAATACAGCCTATGTTGAATACTGCTGCAGGTGAACCGTTCACAGCAGCTGCAGTCCCTCAGTCATTGACCAAACGGTGGGCAACACTATGGAGTCTTTAAAATCTGCATTAAATGCAGCAGCTCCTTTAAAACAGAAAACCATTAGGATTAGATCATCGTCGCCCTGGTACAGTGTTCAACTCCACACTTTAAAACAGGACGTCAGAAAATTGGAGAGGCTATATCGCCACTCCCACTCGGAGCCTGTCCACAGGGAGTGGAAAGCAGGTCTCCGAAACTACAAGAATGCCCTTCGCGGGGCTCGAACTCAATACTATTCAACTTTAATAGAAGCGAATAAAAACAACAGTAGATTTTTGTTTGGCACCGTCGCTAAACTCACAAACTGCCATAGCGCAATCGAGCCTAAAATTCCAAGCTCACTGAGCAGTGTCGACTTTCTCCACTTCTTTAATAATAAAATTACATCCATCCGTGACAAGCTGGAGGAGGTTGCTCCTGCTGTTAGTGGTGGACAGGTTGAAGCGGCATACGTAACTTCCCACTTAGACTCTTCAGTGGGCCTTGATAAATTCATTCCTGTGAGCCAAGCAGAGGTGATCTCTGTGGCCACATCCTCAAAAGCCTCAACTTGCATGTTAGACGCAGTCCCGACATGGCTCTTCAAAGACATACTTCCTTTGATAATTGAGCCTATCGTAAATATAATAAACGCATCCATACAATGTGGCTATGTCCCACAAGCTTTTAAAACCGCGGTAATCAAACCCCTTCTGAAGAAAACAAACCTGGACCCAGAAATACTTACAAACTACAGACCGATCTCAAACCTCACTTTTATATCTAAAATCCTGGAAAAACTTATAGCTGAGCAGCTCCGCTGCCACCTGCAGGAAAATAATATGTTTGAAGTCTTTCAATCAGGATTCAGAGCTCATCATAGCACTGAAACGGCACTAGTCAAAGTCACAAATGACTTACTACTAGCTGCCGATAATGGACAAGTGTCAGTGCTGGTCCTACTGGACCTTAGTGCTGCATTTGACACAATAGACCACAGCATTCTACTGCAGAGGCTAGAATGTGATATAGGTCTTAGAGGAACAGCCCTTGGCTGGTTTAAATCCTATTTATCAGATCGATATCACTTCGTCAATGTGAATCAGGACTCGTCGCCTTATTCTGGAGTGGAATTCGGTGTGCCGCAGGGTTCGGTACTCGGACCGATTCTTTTTACTCTCTACATGCTGCCACTGGGAAACATTATTAAAAAGCATGGAATTAATTTCCACTGCTACGCAGATGACACACAGCTTTATCTGTCGATGAAGCCTAACCAGACAGATCAGCTAGAAAAGCTCAGTGCCTGCATAAAGGACCTTAAAATGTGGATGACTCTTAACTTCCTACTTCTCAACCCGGAGAAGACAGAAGTGATCCTACTCGGTCCGAAGCGCCTGCGTGACTCCCTCGCTAACCAGATAATTACTCTCGATGGTGTCAGTATTGTACCCAGTGACACTGTGAGGAATCTTGGAGTCATTTTTGACCAAGAACTCTCCTTCAAGGCTTATATAAGCAAAGCAACTAAAACGGCGTACTTCCACTTACGGAACATCGCTAAAATTAGGAATTTCCTTCCTAAAAGTGACGCGGAAAAACTCATTCACGCGTTTGTCACCTCAAGGCTCGACTACTGTAACGCTTTACTTGCAGCGTGCCCTAAAGCCTCTTTGAAGAGCTTCCAGCTCGTTCAGAATACAGCAGCTAGGATCTTAACAGGTACCAAAAGGAGGGAGCACATAACTCCGGTGTTAAAATCACTCCACTGGCTCCCTGTGGAGTACAGAATAAAGTTTAAAATCCTACTCTTAACATATAAAGCCATAAATGGCTTGGCTCCCTCTTATCTCCAAGACACATTAGTGTCATATCAACCAGGTCGAGAGTTGCGCTCACAAAACGCCAGACGTCTGGTGGTCCCTAAGGTCTCAAAGGTCACTGTTGGTGGCAGAGCATTTAGCTACCAAGCTCCTTTACTGTGGAATCAGCTTCCCATTTATGTTAAGGAAGCAGATACGGTCTCCACATTCAAGGCCAGGCTTAAAGCACTTTACTTTAATTTAGCATATAATTAGGTAATATATAATATGTAGTGTATATATTATATATATATATATGCTGTATTATGTTATATATTATTCAATAATGTATTGTGTTATGTTGTATATTATGTTATATATTATGCTGTATGTTATTCTTTATTCAAGGCTAGGTTTAAAACAGTCCTCTTTAGTTTAGCATATGGCTAGGAAGGTAAGACTCGGAGAAGGTTAAACTCCTCAGAGTGTCAGTCAAGCTGCATAGGGAGTCAGTTTGCTGGGAGAAGTATGGTAACTTGAGCACTATCCTCTCCTCCTTCCTACTTTATCTGTTTAGCATTTTTAGGATTCTGACTGTAGTTTGTTCATTGCTATTCACCCGTTGTCCCATTGTCTGTTTCATGGTACGATGACGGGATCTCTGAGCCTGGCCTCTTCCATCTACACCTGCGGACTGCTCCGCCCGACCCGCCTGGGAGTGCTTCGGTCCTGCACCGGACCTGTCCACGTTCAGCGGCCACTGGTCCACGTTCTGTAGCTAGCTTAGGTCCTAGATCATTAGCCTGTCCGTCCGGAGGAGCGGATCCCTTTCTCAAATGGGTCTCCCTCCCTGTGGGTTTCCCTAGTGCTCCCCAAGGTTTCTCACGTTTTCCCACTGGGTTTTTTAAGAGTTTTTCCTTGTCGATGCAGGAGGGTCTTGTTGGACAGTTAGTGTCCAACAGAAAGGATTGGTGATGATCAGGACACTTTAGCATTCTACAACATGTATGGACATTTTCTTCTGTGTGTGCTTTATATTCTTCATGTGTTTTAACTGTTGATTCTCTGACCTGTGTTGGTGATTTCAATGGTTTTGTTAAGTCCTCTGAGATGACTTCTGTTGTGACCTAGGGCTATACAAGAATAAATTGTATTGTATTGTATTGTACTTAGGTCTGACAGAAGACCACAGGTAAGGCCTGGTTTCAAATCATGGCAGCTTTAAATGTAAATAATTTTGTATGAGCCTTTGATGCCGCAATAATGAAAATGGGAACAATTATAATGTACAATAGTGTTTATTTTTTAATTTTAATACTACCACCATTTTCTATACTACTTTAAAAGTATGTTTCTGACATTAAAGTGTCTTCACCCATTAATTTCATCTGGGATATGTCTCCAGCATTGAGACGTTTTGAGTTCCTTCAAGAAGCAATGTTTAAGGTTTTGTTTTTCTTGAAATATTGGTACAAAATAATAGATTCTATTCTCGATCTGATATGGTTCAAAATGCTCATGAGACGTCCATTTGAATCCTGATTATGTAATTGTCTAAATGAGTATCTAGTCTGCAAAAAATGCTTTGTTTGTGGACATAAAACCATCAAACAAGTGATGTGCCCAGTAAGTGTGTCGCGCCAGAACTACAACACATTTTCCAGACTTAGTCCAGTTAAAGTGAACCAGACCAGCGTGAACTACAATATCTGATTTCAGTTTTGACAACCCTAATGTAGACACATGAGGAAGCAGTGGATACATCCTGACATTCCCTTGGCCTTCTCTTGTTATATTTTCTGGATAACACTTTAGTTTCTCATTTGCTTTTCACATTTTGGACTTTCTCCCACTCTCAAATTGTACAATCTGTCATGGAGGTGGCTGTGTGAGAAGCTCCACTCCACAGGTCTCTCTCTGTCGGCCTAATTACAGCTAAAGCCCTGTCCAAATTCAGGCACCGCTCGTTCGCAACAATAGCCTCTGGGGAATGTTGACAGGCAGCTCATTATAATACTAATGCAATATTGTAATTTCTTCATGCATGCACTGTTTGGGAGCTTGACATCAACACTAAAGTTTATGAATAAAACTAAATCGGACAACATTTCATTATTCTTTCCATACTGGAATAAATATGGAATCCATCAATTCTTACTTTATGGGAACAGAAAGTTGTGACCTAATTCTAAAATAACAGAAAGTTGATATTGTACTGGTCTGAACTTGGTCCAAACCACAGCAAATCCAGCAACTTAGACTATAACCATTCAAAATCATAATAATTTGAGGGAAAGGTCATTTCTAATTCTGTGGCAGGTGATGTCTGTAACATTCTCCAGGTTCTCCTCCTTCACATCACAAAACGGAGTATTTAATTAAGTATGCAGGTATTTTACGCTAATATTATGGATATAAATGGCTTTGTCCCTGTAAAGCAATTCATCATGTGCCTTACTGAAAGCAGCCTCTCGATAATGTTCCAATTGTAGACATATCCCCTGAATCCCAATGGTTTGTGCAAAATAATTTTCTTCCCTAAATGGTGTGAGTAAATTGGCTTGGCTCATTTAAACATTCAAAATGGGGACAAAATGAACGTCGTGATGTGCCATAGAGATTTATTTAGAAACCGCAAAGCCACAGATTGTAATCAGGGGCTGTGTTTACTCAAGCAGAACGGTGTGTGTGACTGAACCCTCTCAATCTCGCCCGGATCAGTGTCGCTTCAGGAATGAGATCGAGATAAAACACGTCCTTTTTGCCCGGCGCTAAAGTAATGTTTGTTCCTCTATTCAGTTCAGCAACACGAGCCTGTGGAGGATGTCTGAATTAGCAGAGAAACTGAATAACCTTTGACGCTTCTTAGAAATTGGTTTAATTGTGATGAAATCTGGTGAACACTATGTTTTGACCCACACACAAAAAAGTGAAAAGTTTCTCCCTTTAAAAAAAGTAAAATATGGTACATATCAATAAAGTATGACTCATGAATTGGAGTATGGATGGTGTGGGGGAATACATGAACTGCAAATTTATCTCACTAAAATAGTTTTTGGAGAAATATTCAAATATTAATTTCACACATTACAATACAAAGCGCCTGTAAAATATCAAAGAAGAAAGTGATATTTCTGTTCTAATTGCACAAAAATTACTGCTTACCAATATGTAAGGCAAGGCAAGTTTATTTGTAAAGCACAATTCATACACAAGGCAACTCAAAGTGCTGAACAAAATAAGATGGCATTAAAATCATATATCAAAAAATCCCAGAACATCAAAAAGAAAGATAAAAATATAAAATCCCTCAGTTGTATGCACAGCTAAACAGAACTGTTTTTAATCTGGTTTCAAACATTGTCAGTAAGTTTTATGTAAGATAAGATAAACTCGATCTCACAATGGAGAAATTTACATTTCACATTTGGCATAGATATAATTACTTGGGGTGTGCAAAAAGACAGGAAGAGTGCAAACATGTTAAAAAGGTTCAAATATAGTCTCTTTTGTGCAAGATATATTAGTATACAGTGATATTTATTGCCTCAAGTGTGACCGTGCTAACCGTGGCTCTGTGTCTGTTTGCAGGTGATGCAGCACCCCACAGACGGAGGCCAGATCCTGGGTTTGCACAGTAACGTGAAGGAGGCTCCAGTGCGAGTGGCCGAGATCAGCGTCTTCTCTCTGTCCTCTCAGCCAATCGATCACGAGGACAGCAGCGGGCAGGCGGGACGCAAGACCAAGATCTCAGGTGAGTGTCCAGGAAAATATAAACACTGGAATGCAATAAAGTTCAAACGTTTTATGTAGTTGTTAAAATACTTTAAAGTGCTGATTCTCTCTGTTTTACAAATTACTCGTTTTGTTCACATCCATATTAGTCACTCTGACTTATGCACTTTATTCATAGTGAGTTATAATTATCATGCTGCTCTTCCTGGTCGTTGTTTAGCACTTTATGGCACATAAAGTGCTGGCAGCTGCCTTTTGTATGACCCAAAATTATTAGTATTTTCTATCATTTTTATTTTATAATACTAACCCTATCCTAAGTAGGAAAAGACAAACCATTGATTAGATAAGCAGATAGATAGATATACCGATAGATTGATAGATACATTAGATAGATAGGAACAGAAGGTAAAAGTCACATTAAAAAGTGCCAGAATATAAAGGTGGTAAAGGCACTAGTGAGCCCCAAAATTAAGACCTTATCTCTTCTCCTGCCTCTCCCTGACAAAGCAGCCTTTTACAGCCATTATTAAACTCAAATCAATAAAAAATACTTGAATATTTCAGAGCAAACGTCGCATTTCTCTGATTAAAGATGCTATTCTGCTGTGGGTTGGAGCTCATTTAGAAGTCTGGGCCAGACAACGTCAGCAGGACTTCACCACAAGGGTACACTAGATCAAATTTACATTACAAATTTGACATTGAAGGGTCAGGGGTGTGTAGAATCCGTTTACCAGCCAAAATTGTCCGTGTCTTATAACCTCTATTTGGCTCAGTGGGACCGGCCCGCACCCACACCCCAAAATCGTGGGTATAATTCTGGCCTCCGCCCTCTCTCCCCCTCGCCACATGGCTTTTATTTCCCCAGCGAAGAGGACATGCTCAGCTGTATTAGTCTCGGGCCAAGTTCGAGGCCAAGGATATGTTATTCTCTTCAACCATGGCAGCTATGTGGATTTGAGAGACGAACAGATGTGGGGGACTATCACCTTACGCTTTCTAATTCTGGGAGAGGAGGGGGCTACATGGCTGTTGCGGTCCCGTCATGTCCTGGATGTTATTATGGAGGCCAACATAACAGATGAGCTCATGGGGCAAGTATTAGAGCAGTGTCACTCCCCAGAAGAGAGAAGCAATGTTTATCTTACTTAATAATATCCATGAGTTGTAAATGAAGACCCAATGTTTCAGAGGTAGAAAGGCAGTAGAGGTAAAGGGATAGCACACCTGAACGCTTGTACGGCGTGGAAGAATATCTGGATGGGAAAGATATAGTGGAGGGAAGATTTTCCAACTAAAGCTGTGTGGTTATAATGTATTTTAAAGCTGGGGTACCTAACTATCAAACCACAATAACGGAACTACAGTATGTAATCAAATCTATCGACCCATTGTTGTTCCTTGCTTGCATGACTAGTTTTCTGTATGTATTTTTGGCCTCTCTCACATGCCAAGTTACGCTTTTCTGACAGAAATTGAAAAAGAGAGCACCATCCCCGATCAGCTCTCAGTCCAAAGTATCAGATAGAGACTGACAGAGCGCATAAGATTACTTTTTACTGACTCTTTCTGTTGAGACAAAATGTATTATTATTGAAAAAATGTTAGATGCCCCAGCTTTAAGAATTGTAGTAAACAATAGTATTCAGCCTATACATTAAATACTCGTTTTGCCGCCAAAATTGAGAAATGTTAATTAGACAATAGCTGGAAATACATGATGACAAAAGTCTGAGTAAGCCCAATCGGATTTTTTTATGTGAAGGGAGTGAAAGAAAAGGCTTCTAAATTTGACCCTGCAAAAGCCTGGTGAGGCCATGTGAGGTAATAAGTCATTTTAAACATGATAATTGATGTTATTATTTCATTAATTTATTAGGTGAAAATGACAGAACTATTCTTTGCTTTTCTGTGAACCTATCCTAAACATCTCTTGTCCCGTTTTTCGACTTGGCGCAGTGGACTTCTCTCTACAGTCCTTTACACTGGATTGAAAACAGTCATTCTAATAAAACATCGACCTTGAATCTGCTCATTTTAAGGCCATAGTAAAATTGTAAATAGAATGTGGTAGTGGGAAACTTCTGGAACCGTCTGCTTCAGTTTGACACAGTCCAGACCATAGCTTGTTTTTAGTGGGGTAGCCAGTTTTCCGGTTTCAATTACAATGTATTTTCACAAGAAATATCCCCAAGACATGTGCACAATCGTAATATGAATCTTTTGTATTAGTCAAAACAAGATCCATTGACACTTGATAAGTCTTTAAACACTAGAATCTCTTCAGAACACAGTAATCCCGTAATGATTTTGACGTGTGTGTTTGTGGGGCTCCCGGCAGACCGCTCCCCGGACATGGACAACTATTCTGAGGAGGACGATGACAGCTACTCGTCTGAGCAGGAAGCCAGCGACGACGCAGTGCACGGACAGGTCAGACTCCAAATACACACGAGACTTACTGTACAAGCCAAAATATGTATAGTGGATAAGCTTGGAATGGTTTACTGTACTTGTTTACATCCATTATTTTGAATATTTTTGTTGCCATAATTAGATGGCTGGTTTATTTCATTTTATTCATTAGATTGAGCATAAATATTTACATTCATACATTCATTCATCGCATTATCGCCTACTGTACATATAGTATTTAGTGTTTACATACAGAAGAAATATTAACTTTTTCCCTGTGTGTCAATATTATATATAAACACATTTACAATTTATTTTACAATTGTATCAGCTCGAACTAGAATGGGAAGAAGAGACACAATAGATGAGATTATGAAACTGATAATATCAATTTTATAAAGAACCTTTTGGACACTCATACGCGTTGGTGGTAAGCTACTACTGTGGCTAGAGATGTACCGGAGCAGAGTGATGAATGTGAGCCTGGAAATCTACACTGACAGGCGAAACGATGGATACTAAAAATGAAGAGAAAAAAAAAAAGTAGAAAAACCTTGACTACACCAATAGGCCCTTTGTTGTAATGTAATGTTGTTTAAATGTTGTATTATTCTTTCCACACAGTAACACACAAACACACAGTATAGGTTATCAACAAAAGTGATGTACAAAACAAAAAAGAAAAGTAGAAGAATATTTGAAAACATATTAGTTTTCCAGATGTTGATGATAGCCTCTTTAGAATTATGGATTTGTGCTTTTGACAACTCCAAGTAAGCAATGTTGATAAAAGTTACAACCTATTGATGGCAAAACAGCTTCATTCAAAAATATAAAATCCTGGATCCAAAATGAAAACATTGTAAACATCCATTCATACACTTTTGTGTTATTAACAAACCTTACCCTCTGGAAGAGGTATTAAAGAAACTGGTCAGGAACTAAATACAACACATTTGCTTGTACTATGTAGTTCTTTGCAAAGGGGAAATACACAATTATTTTCTTATGACCAAAATTGCTGCAGGATCTTTACGACGAGGATGATGAAATGAGGAAGCCGAAGAAGGCAAGACGGAAAATGATTCGAACCACGTCTATGACCAGGGTATGCTTCTCTCCTCTTTCTCTGCAAACTGTCTGACAATCATTTACCTCCTCATAACCTCTTAAGACCGGTATTTGTTATTGGACAAGCTTTTAGGAGCCTGAGCACACTGTGTTCCCTTTGCCTAAACCATTAGTAAGACTTGGACGAGCATGTAAATGAAAGCGGTGTTCACTAGACTGAGTCAAATGACGGCCTGTGTGAATGAGTAATCTAAAGACTGAGAGACCCCATAAAACAAAAGCCAAGCAGTAGTGCCAATTTCACCTCCACCGCTTTTGCCTCCACCTGTGCATTGATGATTTTTCTTTATTTGCAGCAACCCAACTTTAAGCAGAAGTTTGTGGCCTTGTTGAAGAGATTCAAAGTAACAGATGAGGTGAGTAGTTCGAAAGCCCTGATTGTATGAAGATTATTTACCATATGACCCCGTGCTAGCATGTAAGTTAAGTCTTTTTCAAAAGTTATATATTTCAAAAACAGTCCCCGCTCTTAGAAAAGCCACCAGTAATATTTGCTGGAGTAGAATAGATCGACCGATGGCAAGGATTTGAATTGATGTATAGACTGTGAAGGTGAATATGGGCAGGTTTCACTGATGCTTGAAATTTTTCTTTCTCTCTCTCCTCACAATTTGAAAAGTAACTGACCTAAAATGTTTTCCAAGTGCATTCTAGTCTCTACCAAATGCCAAGCTGATTTTGTAGTGAAAATTGGTCCTATTCATAATCAATTTTAAGTTGTTATTGAGATATTTTCTTCCCAATCCCTGGATGGGTTTAATTTATGATTGTAAATAAATTAAATTGCATTTAATTTTTAAACAATGTATATTTCTGACCCTGGGGTACTGTGTGTACAGTAAGCAGGTCTAACCAGAGCTTCTCTTCCAAAAGTGTCTCTCTCTCTTCACAATTTGAAAAGTAACTGACATTCACTTTAAATGGCAGAGGGCTGTTAGTAAGTTCATAAAAGCAATGCCATGGATCTAATTGTCATTTATTTGCCATTTCAGTTTAAATAATGAACTGACAGTGGTGAGAGTGAGTCTAGTTCAGTCCCTGCTCTTTTTTAAGCTCCCCGTTCTTTAAAAAACAGAAATGTATGTATATCATGGTTAATTTCATCCAAAATGCACTGACAAAAGATATAACAGTATTATGTAAAGTCTACCCAGGTTGCCTGTCAGTGGGAGTCATTTATTGCTGAATGCATTAGAGCCCTTCTTGTGTTTCATTTAATATAATATATGAACAGGGGCTTGTACTTGGCCTATTTCGCCCTGTGTTGTTCCCGGCTGAAGAGCTGGATGAATGTTCCTGACGATTGCACATAATAGAGTTTAATCAGGTCGGCACCATTTTGTATGCGTAGACCATGAATGTCCATTAGCCTTTACAATAATGATAATCATCCCGGCACACTGCAGACTATAAGTAAAAAAAAAGAAAAGCTATTCACTTCCTGAGACAGTGTGGTTTCTCAATCCATAGATCACAATCACAAATGTTCAGTGGTTTAGAATGGTCATCTGTAAAGTGATGGATCATTTCAGCTCAAAAATCTGCAAATGAGAAGTAATCAAAAAAAATAGATTTGAGCTATGAAAATCTATTTCTTTTTGTACAGCCCAATATCCCAGTAGCAGTCGTCTCAATGGGCGTCACAATATTGCAAAGTTGATTTATAAAATCAACTTTGCACAGCAATTGAACATTTAAAGAATACCTTTACAGTCGTTTATGGACATTGGGTTAACCAATGTCCATAAAAGTTGATAAATGTTCCGGATCATCCCCTGTCCGTATACCCTACTATAACAACAAGAAATTTCAAAATCCCAGTGTGAGAAATGGGGAAACCTCAGATACCCACAGTGAGAGAGGGATCCACTCCCATGGGTGGACAGGATATAGATAATGTGTATTTTATTAATAGAATGAGGACATTTATTTAGCTTTGTTTATGAT
This sequence comes from Knipowitschia caucasica, assembly GCA_964034765.1. Lineage (NCBI taxonomy): Eukaryota > Metazoa > Chordata > Actinopteri > Gobiiformes > Gobiidae > Knipowitschia > Knipowitschia caucasica. The sequence goes on from OZ035835.1 coordinate 32,965,292, forward strand.
TCATTTGACATCTGTAGCAAGCAAATAAATCCAGCAGAATTGCTCTTCCGTAAATAGTTTTAGTGAAGGAAGTGTGGACAGACAAGGAAGTCTGGGTATATCTGCTCAGACTGCTGCCTCTGCAACCCGGATAAAGCAAAAGAAAACATTAAGAACTGAAATGTGCAAGTTGTATGAAATAATGTCATTTTTTTTGGCTACTATTTTATAGACCCAAAAATGTTTATCAAAATACTCAATGCAATACTTTTGATTAACTTCTGATAATAAAGCTTTGTACATACATGTTTGGGAAAGGGGTTGGATGAAGCAGATGCTACACTTTCAACCCACTCAACACATACAACACGATTTAGAACAAAATCGTCCAAAACAACAATTGTGGAAAATGAAAACCACACGCACAGACACACACACACAGGCCAAAACATTCTCTGACCCAACACCCATCCCCCACTACTACATACCAGCATAGAGCGTTATCATAAATGTGACTTTTGGTTGATACCTTGTTGCCGAATATCACATATGCTAAAAATCCGTTTAAGAAGGATGAACCGGTGCTAAGATGTTGACTTTAGTGTGTGTAGTAGTAAATGTAATCGGTAGTGACTCACTCTTTATCGGCTTCAGTCAGTGCAGTAGAGCAGTGTGTGAGACTTAACCTGTCTGTTGTGTAAAAGGCCCTGGTTCAGTGGGGGAGGAGATTTCTGGAAGCTTCAGGTGGTGATCTTTTATCACGTTCTGCCACTAATCCCTTCCCTGTGGCGGGCGGCGGCTCTATTAATACATGGGCAGGGAGAGGGACAGACTGTTTATCGGCCTCCTGCCAGCCTCTGCTCTTATAGAGTGGCATTAATCACCTGATTAGTCCCTGCTGCTGCTGCTGCTGCTGCTGCTGCTGTTGCTGCTGTTGCGGCTGCTGCTGTGATATACCTCCCCGTAGAGTGCCCCAAAAGCCCTCAGCAATCACCCAGCACTCACTCACCTTTTAATTGACCTGCTTAGGACCATGCGCTGGGATATTTATAACATTGACCTCATGAATTAGAAAAGGATCTGCCAATACACTCAGTCAATCCATCAGCAAGCATGTATTTACAAGTAGCTATAATTCAAGATGCTTTTTACTTTTTAATGCGATGTCCACACAAGGCTCCTTTACCGTGTATATTACTTCATGAAATCCAATTCATACTCCTTTACAAAGTTTAACTATCGGTTTTCTCTCCAAAGAAAAGTGTCTTCTTTTCAGCCTCTTTGTCATAAATGTTTAAATAAGGATTATCTTCTGTAATTTTTTTTATTGAATTGTGGACCACCTGATTCTTTCCACATGTTTCCTCATTTGACTGTGACATTTAGGTTAAGTTTTTTCTCACCACATTACAAGTTTTGAGGTATATTCCATTTGTATATTCAAGTTGTTGAGATGAGTTCTAATCCAACGGGTCATAGTTTGGATACATACCACTTTCTTTTATCATCGTAGCATACTGCTCCGTTTCCCCTTCCCAAGCTTATGTTGTTGATAGTTATTGATGTATTGTTGTTCCTGTCGCAGGTGCTGGACTCAGACCCTGTGGATCAGACTCAGGAGGTGGAGGAGGACTTGGACTTACTCTACGACAGCCTGGAGGTTTATAACCAGAGCGACAGCGGCCCAGAGATGGAGGACAACGAGAGTGTCCTGAGCACGCCCAAACCCAAACTCAAGTATGTACCGTTCAAATCTGGAGGAAATTACATCCATGGCTCACAAAATGAATTATGTAGCCGTTTTATTAAAGAAAACACATCAATTGTGCATGTTTTATTCATGTGCAGAAGCAAAGCTGGTACAGGAATTAATCTATTGTGCTGACTCGACTGAGAAACTGTATAGGAAACTAGAGTTGCACTATTGCAGCTTTTTTATTTCTGATTCCAATGCCAATTCTGATACTTGGGCTTTTGATATATGGTGATACCCAATATGAACCATTATCAAGCAAAATAGCCTTTTTTTCCCCCTTGAAATCACAGCTGACTTATTACATCATGTGAACAATTGTGTATTTAATCATCCATTCTGTAGCCTTGAATATGAGCTCATCACTTCTTTTGTAAAGGCCCAATCCAACAACATTTCTGATATTGGAAATACCAGTATTTTTTTGGTTCCCTACCTGAAACAGAAACCTGTATTTGAATAATGTAATTAGTAGTTAAAGCCATACAATGAGAGATTCAGATTGTTTTGTTGGCTATCAATGTCACTTATTGTGTTTTTAAAAGATATTGTTAAGAACTGTCTTTTTATATGTTTTGTAACAATAAAAAATAAGAAATGTATTACAAATTATGTTTTCTTTCAGGCCATTTTTCGAGGGGATGTCGCATTCCAGCTCGCAGACTGAGATCGGCAGCATTCACAGCCACAAGAGCCAACAGAGAGAGCTCTCCTGTCCTGTATGTCTACCTCTTTATTTGGAAGCCTCCTTTTTTTGGCCTGAATGTCAATGTTAGCTTTAAAAGGACTTTCCTCTAAACACACTTATGTAAGGGAACTACCCCTGGGCACTGTCAACATGTCTGCCAACTCCTCTGTGTTTATAGTGGTCCCCTGAGCCCCGTTCCGGCCATTATACAACCGCAGAAGAATCCTGGCTATGGATGCAATGTAGTGTGTCACAATAATCACAGTTTAGCATCTATAATGGATACATATTTTTTCTGATCCACTTTTATTGCCTGTACTTGTGGGCTTTACATTCTAGTTGCATAAAGTGGGATACACTACCTTTAGTAGGTTTATCATGGTAGGTTTTGTCATAGTTTTTATGCATAAAATGAATTCACTGTTAAACTTCAATGCAAATGAAAATGTAAAACTCAAAATGATATCAAAAGAACTAAGTTGATTCCCAAATAAAGATAGATATACTCTACGTTGGTCATTTCCCCAAGAAATGAAACCTTTGAATAAATGTATTATATGGAAAATAATTTTCAATAGACACCTTGGCTAAGAATTTTCTTAGTAGTAGTTATGATTCTCCAAATTTCTTAATTTAGATGAAAAAGTTATAGTAATAACAATACATCATAATTATATAGCACTTTTTGGATGCATAAACCCCGAGTAGATAATCAAGATTAAGAATTGATTAAAATTCTTTAAATGGATTAAAATGCGATTTGTGGATCTTCAGATTTCTGGCACAGCACAATCGTAATCTAAGGCCAAATGCAATTCCGAAGCTCCCAGATTGGCACAGAAAACAAAACAGCCCTCCGAGTGTCCTGCCCAATCCACCACTGCTGGCTTTTTGGTGTATTTATAGGTAGTGACATGAATGACCTCTGTCCTACCACTGAAGACACAAATAAGCCCCTTTGGCCAGACTGGAGACGGGATAGAGCAATTCCTTCAGCCCCCTCTTGGAGATTTATGGGCCTCGGAAAACAACAAGGCCAGAGAAAGAGGAAGGCATTTTTGACTTATGACACGGGCAGCCCTGTTTATAAATATCCGAGAATCCATTTAGCTCGTAATAAAAATGACTGCTGCATTTCAGGCGACCGTAGCTCTGCATTTAGTTCCATAAATGTCTCCGGTCAGAGTCCATAAACATCCCTCGCATATTGTAATACTCGGATCCAGAATAGGAATTCATTAGAGACATGTTACACAACGCACTCTAACATTTGGTGTGTTCATGTGTGTGTGTGTGTTTGTGCGTGTGTCTGTGTGAGTGTGTGTGTTTGTGTCTGTGTGTGGTATTATGCTACTCGGGTTTGATAAATGGAGCTGTCAGCTGAATTGTAATGTAGAATATTGTTAAAGTCATTGAATTCAAGTAGATGTGGGAGATACATAGACATTTTAATCAAAAATAATGACCATAGAAGATCAGATTAATCATGAGACATATATCATCTTTTTCGAATACACATTTAAAGTAATATTTTGTGCACTTCACTGGCAAGTTTTACAGTAATTAACATTTTGGGCAATACTGCGAACATCTCAAACTCGTCTGAGTACTGTCATCAAAATAAGCAAAGCATATCTGAAGTATCTACAATTCCAGCTATAAATTTGTGTTGTATTTGCATTGTTTTCTTCCTCAAATATAGTCTGTCACTTGTCTTTACCTGATTTATAGAGATTTTTAAGGTTAATGAGTGCTACTTGAAAATAATTGTAAAAGGCTTTCAAATGTTCTGACAATATCAAAACATACCCATTGAAACAAGAGGAGTTTTATTTTCTCCCACAGATTTCAGATGTGTGTTTTTAGATAGTAAACTATTAATTTATAAATTCAAGTCATTCTGAGTAATATACCCAGAAATCTATCATCACCAAAGCGACAAGCAGTTGGCGAAGTTACATAGTTAATTTTTCATCAATACATCATCATTGATTACAAAACCCAGATTTTATAATATATAATTAATGTCTGCTCTGTGTTTCTCTTTAAAAACACATTTTCTAATTTTGTGTTGTTTATTTGCTTTTGCAGACTGGAGACTTTCTGACCGTGGACAGGTGTAAAGTGCAGAGCAGCCGATATCAAGACGACAGCAACAACGACACCACAGCTGCGGTACGCTCTCCTAAGCTACACCTGTATTCCCTCACAAGTTCCCTTCGGCTATTTCCTTTTGCTCACGCTATTTACTATTTGCCTGAGTGCCATCTCCAACACACAGTCCTAGTTATTTTCCAAGAATGAAGTGGAGACAGGAGAAGAAGGGCAGACGCTCTGTATACAGCATAGTCATCCATTATAGATCAGTGGAGCAGACAGGGCGCCCTCGTGCTGAATAAATCACATCTGATGAGGATCGAAGGGGCATTGTTTGTGTTTGGCTGTTTGTTGTTGCCCTGCCAGGTCGGTCTAACCTCGCACATCAAACCAGCCTGACCCCCTTCTATGTGGCATAAGGGCTCTCAGCGCAGAGCGAGACTAAACCCGGATCCAAAAGCCGCAGGAACGAGCGCGCGTCTGATCCCACCTGTGACGAGATCAGGAGATTTTTTGCTCTCGATCCGTCACGCCGAGCTGGCATCATTATCTGGCAACAAACTCAGCCGCGAAACTCAATTATTTAACAGGCCGTGCAGCGTCCCTCTGTTTCACCTAAGCTTTTCAAGTGGATGGGAATTGTGTGAGGTTGTTGTGGCTCTCGTTAGTGAGGATTGGAAGTGATTTGGGCCGGAGTACATTTCTCATACACAAGATATACAGCTGCAAAAGTACTTTACGACCACAAACCTGTTCATTTGCGATGTTTTTAAAGACCACAGCAAAGTAAAATACAACTGAAGTAAAAGCAGAGACATATATGATTATTTTTTTAAATAATTAAAAGAGTACATGATTTATTTTTATTAATATCTTTTTTGTTGCATTATTACATTTTTATACTAAGACTGTTACAAACCATCTTCAATTTCCCACCTGGAGAAATTGTTTTCATAAATAATACAGTTTCTGCATCTCCCAACAGCAGGAGTGTTGTAGTAGAAAAATAAAAAAATCAGATCAGATCACACTTATGAAGCTCTTCGCGAAAGTTCACTGTGGTAGACCCGGCCGCTGCTTGCCCAGATCTACAAGCCTGCTCATCCTCGACTCATCATACCAGCAACGCCCACATCTAATCAACCAATAACCACCAGGACAGCAAGTTAAAAGCCGGAGACACCCACTTCCCAGCCTTCTGAAGTCCGCAAGCCTCTGCCGCCCCACCTCCTCCGTTTCTCATCGAAGCGTGTTGCCTACTGCCTCTGCCGCCACCAGTGCCTAGGCCCCGGGGGGGGATCATGCGTGCGAGCAAGCGCCGCGCTCAACAGAATCTCTCCCGGAACATGCTCAATCAACAAACTTCTAACTGCATTTTCCCTCTTGGGTCTCTCCAAAGTGAAGTTTTACTATGTTATCTTATTCAAATGAGTCACTAAACATGAGGAGGCAGCATTTCATATTTATGCAGCTGAAATCTGGAACGTCTTCCTGAAAATGTGAGACAGGCGCCCATTCTGACAAGTTTGAAAACATTTCGGTTTAGCTGTGCACACAACTGAAGGATTGTATCTTCACTCTGTTTAAATGCACTGTGATTTTAATATTATTTTATTAAGCACTTTGAGTTACTTTGTGTATGAGCTATACAAACAAACTTGCCTTGCCAGGTGATTTTTCATCTTCTGGCTGGAAATGTATCATAAAGATATGACAGAGGGGAAAACATACATACATGTGAAAACTAGTGATATTAACACCTAGGAACTAGTGAAGTTGATTTTATTACATTGATGCATATTTTGTGGTTAAACAGCGAGGTACTCCAGCTTTAAGTATATGAAATGGAATACTGTGGAAGCCAAAAGTTTGGTGATCTCATTTGGTTTGTTTATCTGAGAGTTAGTCGTTGTTGACTGTGGAAGCTTACATAAGAGTGACTGTAAACATGGAGACATGCTGGGTTGGTGTCACTGCCCACTTCTGTATGCGCCGCTGACGGACCAAAATTCTACAACATGCAATTCTGCACCACGCAACCTATTTACCACCGTTCACTCGCCACGGTGAAACAAAATGTCCCATATCAACAGTCTATTCATATTAGTGTTGCAGCGTATGTTAATGTACACCAGAGCTAAAGTAGCGTTTTAAACCTTGACTCAATGAATAAAAAGTAAAAGTATTTCATAGTTGCAAACCAGTCGTCATGATCAGAGATTTAGCTTTTTGTTGAGAAGAAACATTTAGATATAGTTCCTAAGTTTTCATTCTAAGTTTTCGTTTTGCTCCTCATTCCTACTGTTCTATGACTGGTGACGCAACACTGAAATTTCCCCACTGTGGGACATATAAAGGATCTCTTCATCTTAATCTTACATTTTGAAACAAACCATAAAGAAGTGTATTCTAGTTCAATAAGAAGACTTTTCAAATTAAAAAGTGTAGAGCTGTGGAAAGTATTGATAGCACTCTCTCAAACTGTCAACGTACATTTCAACATCCAAACATACCTTTACATACTTTTTTTGGCTACATACACAATATATTAAAGAACAAATATTATGCATTATTATTGGCTGTTAAAATCACAATGAGATCTTTTACTTGAAATAACATGAAATTATATCTATAAAGTTTAAACAGTATCTAGGGTTTCAATCCCTATGCTCCCACCAGAGGGAGGGATAGAATTAGTTTTGCTGTTTCCAAATTTGAAAAATACCAGCTGCAAACAGTCAGTGGATTGATCTAGGAACAAGGTCTGTTTTTGATGAGGGTGTTGTAACATGGGTAAATTTTGTATAATATAGTAGCTTGTTTTTTTATTCATGAGAGGCCTCCGAAGTATTCCCAGCTCATGTTTTCCGCTTCTGTTGACTTCAGGAGGCAGAGGCTGACGACAACGGGCCGGTGCAGAGCGAGGTTGGCAACTGGGACGTCAACATAGAGAGAGTGTCCAGCTCTGTGGGGAAACTCTGCAAAACGGAGTCCCAGAATCACATGTCGTCTCCGAGGTACAGCCTGCTCACATCTACATGCATTAGTATGTTATCAAGACAGTAGTATCATATCTCTTAACTCTAATAATACTGATTCAGATCCCATTGACAGTTAAAAACCATTGTATTGTTTCTTTTCTTTGTTTGTCAAAATGCTGTTGTACTACTGCACTACAGTAGATCAACAATTTCAGAACCGTGTATGAAAGATTCTTACAATATGTTTTTCTTTTGCATCCATTCTTCTTGAAAGGAGAATCTAGCCTCAGTAAACACCCCCATTTCCTGTTTTATAATGCTTTCTTTCTCAAATTTGTTATTGACAAGTTTACAGTTAAAGTCCTCCAAGATGACTGCTATTGTGAAAAAGGCCTAATTAAATATATTGTTTAAAAAGTCATTATCAGCCTGTAAACAAGATTTAAATATGTGCACTGTTCTTGATGACCATAATAGAAAATCTTCATCCCTATCATTTGTTTACATTTTATTTTGACACAAAAACATGGGATTTGTTTGTTTGACCACGCATGACTGCTCAAAGTCAGTTTGTTGCGTACAGAGCATTGTCCTTATTACAATGGTGGCCTTCAAAGCACTGATAATGACCTGTATCATCATCGAGGAGCCGGTCTCAGTGTAAGCATGTTGTGTTGTGCATACTGAAGCCGGGATTATCATAAATGGTGCAAATTGAACGCCTCTCCCGCAGTCTTAAGGGAATCCACCTTTGCACTTTGCTTTCGAATCGTGCATTAATGAGGTTTTTCTTTGCCCTTGTGTCGTCAGTAAAATGGACAATAAGCTGCAAAGGCGAACACGCAGCACCTCCATGAAGGACAGGCAGAACTCCAAGGCCCAAAACGACCGCACCAGCAGCATGGAGAGTGAGTGCTCCCCGGACTCCAGGCTCATAGCACAGGTACGCCTTTGAAGTGACTGCAGTTTTCCATTTTTGGGTTAAAGAAGAAATATTATGTATTATTTTGGTCCTTTAAAATCTATAATAATACTTTTTACTTTCTTATTTCATGTTTTAGGAATTGGAAATGTAGAAAATATATGGTGAAACAAGGGTATGAAAAGCTTTCCGCCTGTATCTCTCTGTACTACCACCAGAGAGCCATGTGATTGTATAGAACAAAATTTCACTGTATAAACAAAATCCAATCTCTGCTATGTAGGGAATGAAGGGAGGAGGTAAATTAACTCTGTTTTTCTACTGTTCAGTCTAACAAATTCATTCAGACTTTTTGTTCTCTACTATCGTAATTCAAGGTCAAATCTTTTCATAACTGTCCTTACAAATTAAGTCACATTCAGTTCATGATTACGGTCAACAAATCCTCAACTACACGACTCTTCTGAGACCCGAGAGATTAATTGCAATCAAATCATAATCCCAATTATATTGATTTTCCACAATACAACCCACCGTTAGCAATTAGCAAGGGCTGTTTTCATTCTTGGCATACTGTACAACTGAATATAACTGAATAATATTCAGTAGAGATATCTTTCCTACAGGTTGTCTATATCATTCTTTGACTAAATGTAGTTTAAGTTTGCTAAAGTGTTACTACATTCATTCCACATTGAACATGAAACACTCATGGAATGTCTTTCTTATTTTAGTTAAAAGTATGACTTGATAATTTGGACATTGCTTGAGTACCTCTTTCATGTTACGCATAATAATGCCACAGATTGATGCGTTCCAACAATAATAAACACTTTCTTTTTCATAAAACAAGAGTTAAATATTAATCTCTTTGCCTCATTATGTTTACCAATAACCGTGTCTGTTCATCCACAGGTTCCCAGAAAATCGGTGTACGACCAGCTCAACCAGATTCTCATTTCTGACGAGCGGTTACCCGAGTGCATCATCCTCATCAACACGACGGAGTGGCAGGGACAGGTACTGATGCCAAACCTATATGTAACAAGCTATTTACTTGTATAAAGCTTTGTTGTGTCAAACATCTACAGGAGGTAGACAAGGCTAACAAGTTTTTTGAGATCATTGTACGAACGTGTGATGATTTGACATAACTAAGGGCTAAAAGTCAAACGCTGTCTGACCTTTGCGTTGAACTTTAACTTATTTGTATTCTTGCAAAGTGGACACAACCCACAAGCCATAAAGTGTGAGACTACTATACTGATTATATGAAAGACTATGCAAAGCAGTTCACTCAAATGAGGCAAACTGCATATTTTTTTGGGTTCATAGAAAGAATATTTACTTTGGCAATCTATGTTTTAAAATGTGACATGCTTTCAGAAGAATAAAATCTATTGATAAACATAAAGAATAGAATTAGCAACACTCCTATCTACTGGTAGAAGTGGGAAAATGCTTTTTATATTTAAATGCTCCATAGTGATGGACATGTTGTGACATGTTAAAAGCTCAAAATGGAGGATTTTGGATAATGTGAATCCACAATAATGTGTATTGTCCCCACAGAGTGTTTTTGTCACATGCTGCTCTCTTGTCTCTGTGCAGTATGTAGCGGACCTGCTTCATGAACAGGGTCAGCCCATCGTGTCCACCTGCTCTCCTGCAGACGTCCAGGCCGCCTTCAACACCATCGTGACCCGCATTCAGAGATTGTGAGTGCAGCATTGCCTCTAATATATTATTGCACTGCCCAAAGTACCCATAACTAGTTTTAGAATAATATTATGCCTGTGCTTGAATGTACTCCGCACTCCTCTACAGTGCACTCATTCAGCAATTCCCGTTGTGGTGTCTCCTCGCTGTGGGGGAAGTCCTATTAAAATGGATTTCAGTCGTAAATATTGATCCAGTGTGTCTTGAAGAGAGTGTGCTTAATGTTATGCTGTCAATAGACAAGAGCTTGGATCCCAACTTTGATTAGACTTTGAAAAACTATTGATCTACAAGGCAAATTACTTTGACTCACATATAACATTATAATAAAATCATGTTATCAGGGAGCGGATCCCTTGTGAGGTCTAACTAAAAGGACAGTGGTGATGATCCAGGACACTCAACAACATTTATGGACAGACATTGGTCATCTGCCCCTTATGGACCAATACAAATGCGTTGTCCATTCTATGTTTTGTGTTTGAACTATTTGATTCTCTGATCTGTGTTGGCGATTTCTACGGTTGTGCAAAGTCCTCCAAGATAACTACTGTTGTGATTGAGGTCTATACAAGTATAAATTGAATTGAAATACCTCCATAATGTAATCAAGCAAGCACACAAATATATCCCAAAAAAACTTCCACAAATAAAATATTGTGATATAATTTAGATTGCTCTCCATCATCAACCTTAGGCATTATGAATATCTGTTTATTTGCAACCTTAGTATTTATTATTTACTAATGTTTTTATCTTTAAAATTAGTTTATATTGTTCAAAAACAACAGTCTATTAACATCTAGGCTTTCTAATATCATTCAAGTTTCTCTTGATCATTTCTTACTCTTCTTGCGGTAAGATATCACCACTGGCTGCCAGACGCATTCACTGGAGCTTTCACTCTTCCGTGCAAAACAACTCAACCCAAATATGCCTGAAAAGCAGAAACTCTCCTTCTCTGTAGGATCCATCGCCTTCACCTCAGGACGTTATGTCAGTGCAAGACAGGGCAGCGTCAAAACTCTTTTAGATGACGCATTTGAGCTAAAACTGTCAGAAATGCTCATATGTTTCTATCTTCCACACACCTGCCTCTTTCCCAGCAGCTGTCTAATGCTACCAGGGTTTTCAAGGCAAGAAGATTAGCTGTCAAATGAATGTGCTTGTATAATTTTGCCATTTCTAAATATTTTTGCACACATTCCCCTTATCCACAATGTCTGACTTCTCTGGTATGCTCGCCTCCAACTGAGCGAACTACGCCAAAGTACGCAAAAAGTGTTCTGATCTTTTTGATACAGACGAAGAGATAAAACCTCCATGTTAAAAATACTTCAGGGTTATGTCAATAACGAGCCATATATGCAATGACCAGAACTTGGATTATTTATCATCATTTTGTTTATAATCTTTTAATCTTTTTAATTTTTGTATATTATATTACTGTTGATTTTTATAACATACATTCTTCAACTGTCCTGGATTTGTCCCACTTTTTGTGCAATGGTCCGATACCTGCTTCTTGTGATTGATACTGTATGTTATTGCTTGCTCAGTTTGATTTAAAACATGTATATTCCTCACTCATGGATACTTTTCTCTACATATGGACACATCTTATAACTTATCAGAGTGATGTCACAGGCTTTTTTCCCATTGTATAAAAGGAAAGTTTAATGACAAACTGTATCCAGGAAAATGAACAACATTTAGATGAACCCAAGCAAAAGGCGAGTCCACCACAAGGACAGTTGAGGAATGCACCTTTAAAGTACCATGTATTCCAATGTGGCTTTACTGGAAATGCCAAATAAACTCAATCTAAAGTAGATATAGAGCTGTGTGAAGCTTGTCTACTTCCAAACTAATCTGGTCCTCTGGAAATGTAGTTTGAATTGTTCTTTTATTGGAATACGTTTACAGTATTATTTAACATGCACTTCTAGATTCCTCTAATATATTTGTGTCCTTGTTTTTTTGGATCTTTAGCTGCAATTGTAACGCACAGACTCCTCCAACGATGAAAGTGGCAGCGGCCGGAGACCAGAGTTACCTCAGCACGATACTGAGGTTCTTTGTGGAGCAGCTGGCCAATAAAACACCCGACTGGCTCAGTTATATCCGCTTCCTGGTCATCCCCATCGGTACGTCAACAGAGATTAATGTGAGACAGCAAACCAGCAGAGGCAAGCGGGCCGAAGTGTGTCCCACCTTAGGCAATGTTCTGTTAGATTCTGCTAAATCATAATGAATATATTGCTAAAGAAAGAAGGTTTGGAGTGCTTTTTACTGCTTATAACCTTTTCTCATAACTACTACTCAGTTTTTTACATTTTCAGTGCTTTGCTGGAAAAATAAGAACATTTTTTAATAATATTATGTTCTATCTATTTATGGTTTGCCTGGATTTCATTCCTCATGTATCCTATTTTAAAGCTATTTTTAGAACCACCTGTCACTGTTTACTATATGGGGGTTTCTACACACTTTATTTTGCAAATGAAATCAACTTCACATATAAAGAAGTATAAGTAAATTTACTTAATTCAACACCTTTAAAAGTGGTCAATGTTGTCCCTAATTTGTCCAGAGTATTTGTAATAGAAAAAGTCTTAAAGGACCTGGACTTAGGGTTTTTTATTGCATTTTATACCAACAACTTAAGACATTTGTACTGTTTAATTCTCATCTCTGAATTTCTTTTGAGGGCGTGTATTAACTGCGTTATGTGTGTTTTTAGGTTCACATCCTTTAGCCAAACACGTGGCTTCATTCGACAGCAAGTTCAACAATCTGTTTATGGACACGGCCTGGAGGGAGCTGTTCTGCCGGACGGATCGGCCCACTTCAGGTAACTGCAAAACTGAAATAAAAATGCTGGAGAGGGTTAGAGGAATAGGCTCACTAAAGAAAAAGAATACAAGTTCTGTATCAGACCTATCTAAAAAGGCTTTACATTTCTCCATTGTGAGATCAATAAAGTTTATCTTATCTTATCTTTGCATTTATATCAGTGGATTTTATATTCTTCAAACAGCATTGCTTGTTTTGTACAGTTAGGCCCTGTTTATACTGAGACGCTGCGCAGACGTTTCCAGGCTATTAACAGAAACGACCTGGCTCCTAATGCAAATTTCTCAGCGTTCACATGAGGTTGAAAAACGATGTAGTTCTAGCGCCCGGCCAGTAGTGGGCAGAGAAACTTTACAACACGACACACGACCCCCAGCCCCCCTCCCGGCAGTATATTCACTTCCTGTGCCAGACCCTCAGAATGTACCAACATCATTCTGCATTTTAACAGCAGCTGTGAACATGGGAACTGAACCTAGAGCTTCGCGTGGTCTCGTTTGGACAAACGAAGGAGTAGAGTTATCCTCTGTCCCGCGCTGGAAGCCCACGTAGCTAGTTTGTGTGGGCGGCGCCATTATTGTTGATGTTTGTTCTCCGCTACTGCGCATGTCCAAATTTACGTGCGGGGAGCAGCGCGGAGGTGGGGGTCAGAGCAGACGGGGATTTCACACCTTTCCCCTCTCGCGGGTGTGAAAAAGCTCCCTGCTGTGCAGCGTTTCTGAGTTGTCCCACTCTGCAGGCTGGATCTGAACACTTACGTTTTCACCCCCCTGGAACACAGTCTTCGTATGAACGGTTGGTAGCAACCGACATCCAACTATACCGTTTTACTGCCACATTGTCTCCGTGTAAACTCAGCCTCAGTTTTGTTCTCGCAATAGGATTTAGGATTTTCTAACCTCTCCTTAGCTTGTGTTTGTCCATTCAACCATAATGTAGGTGGTGCTCTTTTGCATAATACAGAAACAAACAAGAATAAAAGTGATTGCTCTATTTACACTATAGCTTTCCCACTTGCTTGTTACCACTGAGCGATTACGCATTTTAAACACTTTGAGGCCTTTATACAAAACATATACATGTGCAGCTTTTTCTGTCATCCTCGGTGTAAAAATCCCTCTAATTACCACATGAACAAGACGTCTCTCCTCGGCTGCGGCTCTGTTCTACTCTGTGAGGCTTGCTCGAATGTCGGGCCAATTGAACGGGAACAAATGGGGTGCGCACACGGGTCAGGAGCTAATAGATGGAAAGAGGACATTATCTGGTTCTGCAGGAGACACGGAGCGGACTGCGACGTGGGCCACTGAACAGCGCATCTGTCAGGGCGGCCCAGATAACAGAGGTGCGGCCCAGGCCCTGTCTGTGGAAGGGAAACCAGCCAGGGAGTCCCAGGACACTGAATCATCCTGCTGCAAAAAATATATATACATTACATGATAGTTTATAACTGATGAAAGGTACAGCATTGTTTGGAGCTCATTATTTATTGTCTGTGTTTTTTCTTTGCTGTATTGTGAGAAGATTTTTGCTGTTCGCTTAAAATAACACAATAACAAACATGTAGATTAAGATTAAGAGATCCTTTATTCATCCTACAGTGGAACAATTTCAAGATAAATGAATTATAACTCTCTAACTCTAGCATAAAAAGAAGCAGTATGATATAATAATAAGGAAATACTAAGGAAAGAAGTCTTAAAATCTCTAACTTTAGCAAGACTTAGATACAAAAACCCCTGACTGTAGCATAGTAAGGAGCAAGTATAAAATGCTGTATATTCTAGTGCAAATTATATAAAGTTGCGTGTATACATCTGTACACATATGTACTATTGTGTAGCTATTGAAATTACAATATGTCTCTGGGATTATCCTCCTTTATAGTCAGTATAATGGCACAACTAATATTGCTGTTATATCAATTTCAATGTATGGCTTAATCGCCTATTTTCAATAATCAAAAAGTTGAGTAATTGATTCATTGTTAACAGCTCTTTTTACAAACTTCAACACATGTATATGTTGAGAGATGATCAAACTCACAAACAGGCTAGTCATTGTACAAAGAGATTGGGAATTGTGTAAATCTTTTGCTTGAAACGATAAAATGGTCGATTACAGAAAGAATACTATTCATTAGATAATTATAGATAAAAAGAATAATTGTAGCACTACTTCCATCCCTTAAAACATGTTTAAATATTTATCCACAAGTTATGTAAATTACAACTATCAGAAACATGACTTGACCATCTTAAATCAGGCGATACTCAAATTTACCTTTTTATTGTAATGTCAATGTAAAAGGCTCAGTCCTGTGTGGCTGATTTTACTGTACTATACATTAGAACTACATGGGTACTGCCATTTTAACTTTATCTCCCCCTATTGCTCTCATTTGTAACTACTGCCTTGTTATGGAAGCTCATTAGACCACCAGGCTCTTTGAAAAGCACGCAACACATTGTAAAGCAGGTATTAGAAATACTATAAATAGCTGTATTAGCTCAGGGAATCTGATGAAAAAAAATCATTCATCCTTTACTGTCAACCAATTACCTCATGTCAGATTACCCAGAATGCACGGTGCTCTGTATGCACCACACACGTCATTCATGTGACATCTAATTTATCCCCTTAACGGCTGCATGCACTCAGGTTTGATGCCATTTTTAACAAGCCTCAGCCTCGATATAAATGATTAATGCATCTTTCTACCGCTGCAGAATTCTGACTGTGTGAAAATTGCAGTCTGTAAAGCAACAGCAGCTCGGACTTTCAGGGAATCGATTCTCAACTTAACCAAATGTGCTCATGGGTAAGATGGGTGAAGTGTGTTGACCAATCGTCAACAGTCTAATGGGTTCATGTTACCAGTTGATTTCACTTTCCGAAGTTGTGCTCACTCATACAAACTACAGCATGAAGCACAAGACAAACCCTTCATCAACAGGAAGGCTGCACTATAAATCTCATTGTTGTCATTTTCAAACTGCAAAAGCTGCATTTGTAGTTCATGGCCTCACAAAAAAACATTTTCACTGCGGATTAGAAACTCCACAACTTAGATTTGAATGCGTGTGTATTTTAATCATTATTCGAAGTGTTCCACAGACAGAATACTTGGATGGAATGGACGGGATAGACACTGCTAAGCTGGCTGAGGCCTAAAGCCTAGCGTACATCGGACTGGCAACTGATTATATCCGTCGCCTCTGAGTTGCTGCCCCGCACACATCGACAATCTGGCGAAAACGGGCAACTCTGAGTCGCAGGCCAGTCTCTTGAATAACAGCGCGTACATCGACAGCAACTGGCCTCAACTACAGTGTGTTTTCTGACAACAAACTGTTGCGGGCTCGCAATACACGCAATACACACACGTTGTCGGAGCGGCGCATGGAGCGCGCACATCGGAGCAACTGAGGACAACTAGTTGCCGAAAAGTAGAACACGGGCAACTGACTGGAACTGGAGACCGACTGATCATCTCCAGTTGTAAGAGCGCGCACATCGACCGATTTCGGCAACTGATCATCTCCCACCATCTCCTCTCAGTTGCCAAAAGCCGCCTTGCAACTAGTTGTCCCCAGTTTCTCTGTCGATGTACGCTAGGCATAATAGTGCTCATGAGCCAAATGTTGGTCCGACTGTCTCTGGCTTCCATTCAGTTTCACTAAAAAACAAACCCTGCTTACTCTGTGAATTGGTGCATCAACATTTTGGGATTATACAACTCTCTAATCAACTCTCTGTTGTTTTGTTTACATGTTGACTTCGTAAATCAATATTTGAGCAATAATAACTGCCTTTTAACCCAGAAATTCAGCTTCAGATAGCAAATCGCACAAGCAGGAGCAGACTAGCAGCTTATCTGATTGGTCCTTTAGTTGCTATAAGTTACTATGAGAAAATTTGACCCAAAATATACTAAATCAACCGCTCTATGGTTGATTCTCAGCACATTTCCGAATTCATTTTTTTCAAAATTGTTTAGCCCGACAAGACAAGATAAAATGTTTCAAATGTCAGACAAGAAATGGCAAATCAGGACCAAGAACTATGACCTTCTTTTATCTCCACCCACAGTGAAGCATAAAACACATTATACGTATTATCTATTTCTTTTTAGCCATTGTCATTGGATTAGATTAGGAGATACCATTCTGTGTCCATGTATAATTGGCTTAACCACTTTTCCTGTGTCTTGCTGCAGATAACATTGACGTAGCCGGTCGCGTGGTGCAGTATTTAGCTGGAGCCAACGTGTCGCACCAGTTCCCTATCTCCGAGGCCATGCTCACCTATAAACAAAAGAGGTACAATCCCTGACCACACCACCACACTCTATACGTGTCTGTGCATGTATGTATTAGCACGTCTGCATTTAATTTATTGATTATTTATGGCTTAAATGTTTAATGTCAAAATTGGACAAATGCGATCCTAGTTATGTGTGAAGCCTTATAGTGCATTATAGTGGCCAAAGGATTAGCTTTTTATTACAGCACTTGTAACCAGTTCATCTTATAGTAATACAGTGGATGTTTAGTTAAAATGTGCAATGTTAAATCAGGATTAAGTTACCCGTAAATGGCATGCATTTGTTGATAGGAACAAGTTGCTTCACTAAGATTGGTGGCCACTAGTTATATGCATGGTAATAACGCCACCAAAACACAAACCTATTTACAATTAATATCCATTAGTTTTGACTATCGGAATCCAATCATCCGCACTCATAAGCATCGCCGCTATCTTCCCACTGCGAGAGGAAAGAGGAGATCCACAAATAGAAACTCACATTAATGCCATATATCACACATCTAGATTGGCTGTCATACAAGTATCAGAGCGCTTCCATAATACAGTCCAGTTACAGATCTAGAAATGTGTTTGCATTGGCTCTCACAGCTCAGAGTGCAAAACAGACACTGCAATTACTGTTATACTTTGGAGATTATTTATTTTTCACACCAATAAAGCTGGGGAAGCTGATTGGCTGAGTGAGATTGGCCTTCTCTTTTTCACTTTTCTGTCTGAAAAAGCTGACAGAGCCTAATTCCTGCATGTGAAAACTAGTGTCATAACCAAACTGTTTTGGGAGTAAGGAACTAGTTAAACCCTAGTTAAAGTAGGGTACCACCACTTTAGATAAGCCAAAACTAGTGCCGTTTTTCTCTATATTATTTCATTATCAGTTAGTTAACGTTTTCTACTTTCTCCAGGCCTCGCTTTGACAGTTTTTCTCTATATTAGGCAGATAAGACTTTTCAATTCATTTTTAAACACATCTCAGTCGTCAGTGCAGCACCATTTAACACTTTTGCATTCCTTCTTCCCCCTTTCCCTCTGATTTGCATTCAAGGAAAAGAAGTTTGTATTTTGATTTTTACATCAGGTATCTAATAAATCTGTTGTTTTTCCTTCTATTCTCTCCCACGTTTGGCTTGAGCTCCTTGTCTTAACATCTCCCTCCTCACTTTTCAAAGCTCACGTAATCTCACGTCTTCTTCACACTGTCCTGTTTTTGGTTTGCTGTGTTTTTTTTACTTTGTCCTCTCTGTGTGTTGTCGTCTTGTTGATGCTGTGACGTTTTTTGCCTAACAACCTTCAAAACAATCCCGACTGTTTTCATCTCTGACTTGCAGTGGTTTGGTTTTTTTGAATGCCTAACAACAGCCCTTCAAATGCCTCGTATTCGTTACAGCATGACGCCCCAGGGGACTAATACTGTGCAGGCAAAAGATAGTGTCATGTATTCAACACGTTCTGAAGTAGGACTGGAGCAGCGACTTTCTGATTCAAGCCAATGATACTTTTTAAATAGTCCATGGATGGAATAGATAGAACATTAGAGCAGCCAATGGAGTCGAATGCTCACTGCGATGAATTTCATTTTTGAGCGTTATAGACAACACACAAGTGAATGAAGTGGAATCATTCACTGAAGTGGCTGCATTCAGATCTAAATCCAACATGGCACTATATAGTTTTTGCAGAGAACGTCATTTGACTGAAGATGTTTAATTCAATTCCATTTATTTTTGTCTAAGAGATAAGATAAGATAACCCTAAACCTTTATTGTCCCCCTTAAGATAAATTTGTCTCTGGACAGGGATTTACACCACAATAGACACGCCCTTTACAAAGTTATCCTTTCATCAACAACAGTCTACTTTTTATCTATTATTCCCAAAACTAATATAAAGGCTATTTTTTATTTTTTTTAAAGGAAATACACAGCTCTGTCCCCTTAGTCTAACCTCTTTACTGCAACCGGCGCGCCGGCGGCCGTTTTTATGTTTTTAAATGTTCTGCTGGCAATAGCAGATGTATTTTGAACACCAAACCCCAAAAGCTGTATATCATTTTAAAGCTTATTTTCTTATCTACATTTATATACAAGTGTAAACTACATCAGACTTTGCATTCAAAAGATATAACACATAATGTGGGCACAAAATAAATCAATTCCAAAATAGTTTTTTACCTTTGGGCTTGTGCTGTACAAATAAATCAGCTCTCCTCCCAGCTTGCAATACATCATTCTCTCTGGAACAGTCCAAAGGAAAATTATATCCACTTGTATTTCCCAAAGTAAAATCCATTCTGCAGACATAATCCAAAAATGTGCATTTATCTTTAGCAAAAAAAACGAAAAAAAAGAGCACAGATACAATACAATACAATACAATTTATTCTTGTATAGCCCTAGGTCACAACAGAAGTCATCTCAGAGGACTTAACAAAACCATTGAAATCACCAACACAGGTCAGAGAATCAACAGTTAAAACACATGAAGAATACAGTATAAAGCACACACAGAAGAAAATGTCCATACATGTTGTAGAATGCTAAAGTGTCCTGATCATCACCAATCCTTTCTGTTGGACACTAACTGTCCAACAAGACCCTCCTGCATCGACAAGGAAAAACTCTTAAAAAACCCAGTGGGAAAAAGTGAGAAACCTTGGAGGAGAACTAGGGAAACCCACAGGGAGGGAGACCCATATGAGAAAGGGATCCGCTCCTCCGGACGGACAGACTAATGATCCAGGACCTAAGCTAGCTACAGAACGTGGACCAGTGGACGCTGAACGTGGACAGGTCCGGTGTAGGACTGAAGCACTCCCAGGCGGGTCGGGCGGGGCAGTCCGCAGGTGTAGATGGAAGAGGCCAGGCTCAGAGATCCCGTCATCGTACCATGAAACAGACAATGGGACAACGGGTGAATAGCAATGAACAAACTACAGTCAGAATCCTAAAAATGCTAAACAGATAAAGTAGGAAGGAGGAGAGGATAGTGCTCAAGTTACCATACTTCTCCCAGCAAACTGACTCCCTATGCAGCTTGACTAACACTCTGAGGAGTTTAACCTTCTCCGAGTCTTACCTTCCTAGCCATATGCTAAACTAAAGAGGACTGTTTTAAACCTAGCCTTGAATAAAGAATAACATACAGCATAATATATAACATAATATACAACATAACACAATACATTATTGAATAATATATAACATAATATATAACATAATACAGCATATATATATAATATATACACTACATATTATATATTACCTAATTATATGCTAAATTAAAGTAAAGTGCTTTAAGCCTGGCCTTGAATGTGGAGACCGTATCTGCTTCCTTAACATAAATGGGAAGCTGATTCCACAGTAAAGGAGCTTGGTAGCTAAATGCTCTGCCACCAACAGTGACCTTTGAGACCTTAGGGACCACCAGACGTCTGGCGTTTTGTGAGCGCAACGCTCGACTTGGTTGATACGACACTAACGTGTCTTGGAGATAAGAAGGAGCCAAGCCATTTATGGCTTTATATGTTAAGAGTAGGATTTTAAACTTTATTCTGTACTCCACAGGGAGCCAGTGGAGTGATTTTAACACCGGAGTTATGTGCTCCCTCCTTTTGGTACCTGTTAAGATCCTAGCTGCTGTATTCTGAACGAGCTGGAAGCTCTTCAAAGAGGCTTTAGGGCACGCTGCCAGTAAAGCGTTACAGTAGTCGAGCCTTGAGGTGACAAACGCGTGAATGAGTTTTTCCGCGTCACTTTTAGGAAGGAAATTCCTAATTTTAGCGATGTTCCGTAAGTGGAAGTACGCCGTTTTAGTTGCTTGGCTTATATAAGCCTTGAAGGAGAGTTCTTGGTCAAAAATGACTCCAAGATTCCTCACAGTGTTACTGGGTATTATACTGACATTATCGAGAGTAACCATCTGGTTAGTGAGGGAGTCACGCAGGCGCTTCGGACCGAGTAGGATCACTTCTGTCTTCTCCGGGTTGAGAAGTAGGAAGTTAAGAGTCATCCACATTTTAAGGTCCTTTATGCAGGCACTGAGCTTTTCTAGCTGATCTGTCTGATTAGGCTTCATCGACAGATAAAGCTGTGTGTCATCTGCATAGCAGTGGAAATTAATTCCATGCTTTTTAATAATGTTTCCCAGTGGCAGCATGTAGAGAGTAAAAAGAATCGGTCCGAGTACCGAACCCTGCGGCACACCGAATTCCACTCCAGAATAAGGCGACGAGTCCTGATTCACATTGACGAAGTGATATCGATCTGATAAATAGGATTTAAACCAGCCAAGGGCTGTTCCTCTAAGACCTATATCACATTCTAGCCTCTGCAGTAGAATGCTGTGGTCTATTGTGTCAAATGCAGCACTAAGGTCCAGTAGGACCAGCACTGACACTTGTCCATTATCGGCAGCTAGTAGTAAGTCATTTGTGACTTTGACTAGTGCCGTTTCAGTGCTATGATGAGCTCTGAATCCAGATTGAAAGACTTCAAACATATCATTTTCCTGCAGGTGGCAGCGGAGCTGCTCAGCTATAAGTTTTTCCAGGATTTTAGATATAAAAGTGAGGTTCGAGATCGGTCTGTAGTTTGTAAGTATTTCTGGGTCCAGGTTTGTTTTCTTCAGAAGGGGTTTGATTACCGCGGTTTTAAAAGCTTGTGGGACATAGCCACATTGTATGGATGCGTTTATTATATTTACGATAGGCTCAATTATCAAAGGAAGTATGTCTTTGAAGAGCCATGTCGGGACTGCGTCTAACATGCAAGTTGAGGCTTTTGAGGATGTGACCACAGAGATCACCTCTGCTTGGCTCACAGCCATGAATTTATTAAGGCCCACTGAAGAGTCTAAGTGGGAAGTCACGTATGCCGCTTCAACCTGTCCACCACTAACAGCAGGAGCAACCTCCTCCAGCTTGTCACGGATGGATGTAATTTTATTATTAAAGAAGTGGAGAAAGTCGACACTGCTCAGTGAGCTTGGAATTTTAGGCTCGTTTGCGCTATGGCAGTTTGTGAGTTTAGCGACGGTACCAAACAAAAATCTACTGTTGTTTTTATTCGCTTCTATTAAAGTTGAATAGTATTGAGTTCGAGCCCCGCGAAGGGCCTTCTTGTAGTTTCGGAGACCTGCTTTCCACTCCCTGTGGACAGGCTCCGAGTGGGAGTGGCGATATAGCCTCTCCAATTTTCTGACGTCCTGTTTTAAAGTGTGGAGTTGAACACTGTACCAGGGCGACGATGATCTAATCCTAATGGTTTTCTGTTTTAAAGGAGCTGCTGCATTTAATGCAGATTTTAAAGACTCCATAGTGTTGCCCACCGTTTGGTCAATGACTGAGGGACTGCAGCTGCTGTGAACAGGTTCACCTGCAGCAGTATTCAACATAGGCTGTATTAGTTCTTTGAACCTTGTGATAGATTTATCATTTAAGGTTCTTTTCATTATGGTTTTATCTTGCGGGACAGGAAAGTCCTCCAAAGCGAGATCAAACGTGATCAAGAAATGGTCAGACAGCAACGAGCTTTGACGCTGGATGTCAACATTGGAGACATCACAGCCGTAGGTCAGGACAAGGTCCAAGGTGTGGTTATGAATGTGAGTAGGTTCCTCGACATTCTGAGTAAAACCAACACCATCTAGTACGGCGCTGAAAGCTTTGTTTAAGCTGTCAGTGCTGTCGTCCACATGTATATTGAAGTCTCCAGCTATAACTATGTTTTCCCATTCCAAAACTAGGTTTGAAATGAAGTCAGAGAATTCTGTTAGGAACTCGCTGTAAGGACCAGGAGGTCGGTATAAAACTATAAATAGTACTGCTTTTTGTTTTCTCCACCCAGGACAGGTGATTGAAAGTGTTAAGTTTTCAAACGAGTGAAAAGCGTTGTTGGTTTTGGGACTAAGAACCAAGTTGGTGTGTGATATAATCGCAACACCACCGCCGCGACCTGTAGCTCTGGCTTTCTGGTAGTTAACATGCGTCGGAGGAGTGCACTCATTCAATCTAACGTAGTCGTCCTGTTGGAGCCAAGTCTCCGAGAGCGCAAACAGATCCAAGCCCTTGTCTATAATAAGTTCGTTTATGAGAAGCGATTTAGACGAGATTGATCTGACGTTCATTAAACCACATTTAACAACCCTACCGCTAGAACTATTTCTGTCTGTCTGAACTTTTATTAAGTTACTGTGTCTGACACCTAGGTCAGATTTCCTCGCATATAGTGCTTTAGACTTCAAGCAGGGAACACACACAGTTTCAATCTGACTAGGTTCTGAGGCTAGTAACTGAGCACACACAGGCACACACACACATGCACACACAGTTTCAATCTGACTAGCCTCTGAGGCTAGTAACTGAACAGATGGGGGCTCAGAGGTTGTGGCAGAGCAGCTCTGCACCCGGGCCTCAGTTCTGCATCGTCATTTGAGCCGAGCAGAACAGTTTAGAGCCAGGGCCAAATTCTTAGCCAAAAGGGATGTACCCGCCAACGTTGGGTGGATATCATCCGAGCGGATGAGACCGGGCTTTCCCCAAAAGGCACTCCAATTGTCAACATGAACAACACCACTTCGAGGGCACCAGCCAGACAGCCAGTGGTTGAAAGCCGAGTGTCTGCTGAATGCTTCTGCACTGCTAGTGCTAGGTAGGGGCCCAGAGAAGATGACAGTGTCGGCCATTGTGCTAGCCAGCTTGCACACGGCGGCGACTTGCAGCTTCAACACCTCGGACTGTTTCCGCCGAACGTCATTACCACCCGCGTGAATAACAATTCGACGGAAACGCTGCTTGTGGAGAGATGTTACTCTTTCACTTTTAACGGACTTTTAGCTTTGTTTTTCACCCAAACATCTGGTATCTACGTGTTCCTTAGCTCCTTATCTTTCAAATGAGACTACTCCCGAAAAGCTAGACCAATTTTTGGGTCTGCAAGAGCTACCGCGAGTACAGCTAGTGCTGCTGTTTGCGCATTGATCACTGATCTTTGTTGTGATCCCAACTTGTTTGCTTTTACTTCCGGGATTTACGATTGACATGTCCGTGTAGCCAATGAGGAAAGCTTTCGAGCAAGGGGTGGGACAATGGTGTCCTGTCTTATGTTGGGCCTGGACAATTGTGCGTAATGGCAGCCAAAAGACGCTCTCGAAGCTGCAATGAATTTACACTCATAAAAAAATAACTTTGACATTTAAAAAAGAAAAACACACATAGATTAGTAACTTATAAGTACCAATAATAAAAAATATTGTTTTTATGATGATTAAATGTAAGTAAAGATATTTGGCACAATTTGGCACACTTGTGCCAAATTGTGCCAAATGTGCACTACTTGATGAAAAGGAGGAACTGCATAAAAACTATAAAACTTAAAAGTCTGAAACTTTAGACAGTTGTTGTCAACAACACAATGAACAGAGGGTTTGAATATTGTGAACTTACAATGAAGTATGCCTTTTTTAGGGCCTTTAGAAATTGAAAATGTTAGGCGAGGCTTTTCCCTAACTTCAAAGGATGCAGAGGAAAATAGGAATGACAAACATTATTTTAGTGTTTTTTTACATAAACTAGAAGGCTCTAGCTTTAAAATGATGCATCACACAAGCATGTGAGATGTAAGATGTGTTTTTAAATAAGCAAAGACATTTGGGTATGCCAAACTTTTGTGCACGAGCCAAAATGAGGCGGGTGTTAAGAGGCTAAAGATGTGTGAGCAGAACAACTTTGTAGAAGGAGCATTTGGAGCAAAATATCAGCTAAGTTACGGCTAAGTTAAAAACATGTTTTTAACTTAGCCGTGAACCTCGAAGTAGAGCTGCTGCTTGTGAACAGGTGTTGTTGCTTTCATCTGTTTTCAATAACCCTTATTTTCAAGGGCGTAGGTTTGCGTGGGGACCATGGGGACATGTCCCCACCAATATTTGGTGAAGACTAAAAAGTCCCCACATCATCAAATGACATGATGTCCCGTGACCCGGACGGTCCGGGACACATGTCTTCCGTTTGTGCACACGTCGCGCCTCCTCCTCGCCTCCAGAGCAACAGCAGCAGCAGCAGCAGCAGCAGCACGTGACCCGTTCCGTTCTCTGCAGTGATTGGCTGTCTTCTTCAGCGCCAAACTGAAGCACTGAGCGACTGTTTAATTTTTAAAAGTTAGCCAGCGTGAAGCAAGTGTTTTTTTTTCGTTCCCTGAGCGTTGTAGCACGTGAGTAATCAGAGGAAAGTACTGTAGATCTATTACCATTCAAAGTACTTACGTTATTTCTAATCTGTCAGCGCACTGTTTAATGTCCCGAGGAGCTCACACGGCACAGAGACAGAACAGAACTGGCTCCAATAAAGAAACAGGTTGGTTGAAAGGCTGAGAAAATACTTATTGTGCTCTTACTATTCAAAATGTATAAGTGGGTGTGTTGTGTGAATCAGGATAAACTAGGGATGAAAATATTCCACGGATCCACGATTTACAACCTTTATCTGCTGATAATGTAATTTCTGTGAAATGTGTGACAGCGGGCACTTGCTGTTATTTGCTCTAAGCACATTCAAGAGATGCACTCGAATGTGCACGTCCTGGTGCAGCTGCTGCCGCTTTGTAATGACAGCCGCGGCGCTCAGTGAAATCACAGCTCTAACATGGTACCGAGCTCGGACCATATGCAGACAGAACCATGTTGCAAGTGCGGGTCTCCCTCGTATCTCCCCCGTTTCTCCCCTGTGTCTCTGACATGTCTCTCCCCTGACTCTTCCCAAAGCGCAACCAGCGCTCCCGAAATTAAAGCTCGGATACGTAAATTTTCCATTGCGTTAACGATGCATGCTGGTTGTGCGCAAAACACACCACAACAGGTCATTTAAGTTTTTATTTTGCATACTTGAGAGCCCTGTGAGTCATTACTTGCCTTTTTGGGTTGAGAGTGGAATAAAAAAAAATATATATAGAAAAATCCACACTGTTACTTATTGCCAAACTCTTGTTAACTCATTGTATTGAGAAATACTATGTAACTTTTGACATTGGCCAAGTTATATAAATGATTCTGCAGTTCATGTATATGAATGTCTGTTTTTGATTGTCTATACCTTCTTATATAATTTAGAAAAAATGCCACCTCCACAAAAAAAGATAAAAGATATCAAGAGCTTTTTTAACAGTTGGAAAGTAAGTAAGAGAAAGCACAAGTAATAGCAAATTATGAATTGTGATGATTAATCTTCTGTTAACATACATAGGAAACTCAACCACCAAGAGAGAACAATATAGGGAATGTTGAGGTAGAAGCAACAGGCCCTTCAGTGCAGCAGGTGAGGTTGGAATTTTGTAGGTATGCATGGGACTATGAATTGTTTTTAGAGATTGATCGTATATGTCAAACAATGTAGTGAGCTACTCACTGTAGATTCTAATTCAATATTTTCTCCTCTGTTTTTCTTTATTATAGGAAATTGAAAGATCAGAGCATGATTTATTTCAAGTATCGAGAGCAGTTCCTGAACTGTTAGAGCCTCAGGTGAGGGCTATTATGTAGATTTGGATTAGGTTTAAGTCAGTATAGAATCATACTAAAGTTAAAGAACATCATTTGGTTGGAAATTACCTATGCCAATTACAACATATTTTACTACTATAATGATGCAAAAAGTGTTGTCTGAAATCTTTTACTAAATATAGGACACTCTGAGAGATATAATGGAAATTCAAGAAGGAGATAAAGACAAGGACAAGACAGGACTCCAGGTGAGGTTAGGATTAAGCAGTTAAAATCTTAGACCCATCAACCAATTCTAGTTTCATGAGATATTTAGCGACTGGTGTACCATGCCTAGGTTTCATTTTATTCAATGTAGAATGTGTGTTTTTATTAATACCATAAAGGAAAGTCAGACAAACAGGGAATGTGCAGTGCTGGTAGAGGATGAGGAAGTGGCTGGACCTTCAGGGCTTCAGGTGAGGTTGAAAGTATTTATTTGGTTTTGTTGGTGGTTTTATTTTGTATATGCTTAGATCTGATTTGTTTAATGCACTACATGTGTTTTATTTATTATAGGGAACTCAGGTATTCAGGGAAGATGTAGTGCAGGCAGATATCGAAGCTGGGCTTCAGGTGAGGCTGGAATTATGAAGATAAAATATGGGATTTTTTAAAGTTTCATAACAGTGTATTTGCTATTTAGGAGGCAGCCAATGAGAGTCACTCTCAAGAAAGTGCCAGGGACAGCATATTTGAGATAGGTTGTAAACCATATCAGCCTGATCCTGAATACAGGATATATTTACTATCTTATTTACTATAAACATTTAAGCCATCTTGTGGACAAAGTTAGAATGAACGCAACACAAAACTCAGAAGCTCTGATCCAATTGATTTTGTTTTAACTATTAGAAAAAATCCTTAACTGCTTCTCATTCAGTCTACAGCTGAGTTTAGTGTAGAAGGCAACACACTATTGCAAACATAGTGTGTGATTACACAACAAATTCTGGGGGAGAAACTCTGAACCCCGTGTCAATGGGTGTAGACTCGGGTCGTAGTGAATGTCCCCACCAAGATTGGAACCAAACCTACACCATTGCTTATTTTAGAACATTCTCCAAGTTTGAGAAGTTCTTTGACATTGAAAAGTGTCTGGGGAGGGGGAAGTTGCGTTAGAGCCCTGCACTTGAGCCCTTGGCCCGAGGGCCCCGACGGCCCGACAGCCCGTGGGCCGGGCCTCGGGCCGATGACCGCATAATGACCTCGGACACGGGCCGGGCTCGGGCTCTTCATTTTCAGAGCGGCAGAATACATTTACGAACGCACCCACTGAATATAGCGTTCTATCACGCTGTAGAGTTTGTTGTTCTGTGTAGTGTTGTCATTGACGGCACATAGCGTTACTTACAGGTGTGTTGCAGCATCTGGGCATCATACAGATGTGGCCGTTCACTCTGCACCACTCCGCACACACAGAACTCATTGCAACACATCACTACCATGTATAACTCCGCCCTCTAGCTAAGTCTGCGTTCATATCAGTGCGCGGCACTATATACTACGCTAAAACATTGTTATGGGATGTTACAAAAAAAAAAAAAAGTCGGGCTTGATGCGGGTTTCGGGCCTGAAAATTCAGAAACCATATCGGGCCGGGCCGGGCTGGGGCTCCACCCCTTCGGGCCAGGGCCGGGCTCGGGCCCAGATAATAGGCCCGTGCAGGGCTCTAAGTTGCGTTATCCCTCAGCTCTCTCCACCTTTGAATAACCATAACTCATCATGCAGCAGCTTAAAGCATCATGTTTTATCTTTAAGAGGTTCTTTTTGATTCCATAAAATGTGTCTTTTTATGAATACTGTTTGCACTTGAACTGAACTTAGACATAAAAAGCAAACTATTCATTTGCATCAAAAAGAAACAATCAATCTTATTTGACAATGTGTTTTTTTAGTTCAACTTTTAAACATCTTTTCATCACTTTTCTAGACAGCAGCTAGTTTCCACACCGCGGACAATATGACACGATACACAATCCTACTTCAAAGCCTCCCAGTGTTTTTGTTAGGAGCACTGCTAGTAGAGTAGTACAGTATAATGCTGCTGCTGCTGCTGCTGCTGCTGCTTCTGGCTCTAAATACCAGTCCAATAATGTGCAATATCTGAACACAAAAGCGCCTGGTACTTTCCCTGTGTGAATCTCCCCACAATGACTCAAGTGAGATTGATTTTCTCTGCGCTGGAGCCGCACTGTTTGTGTTCCTTCTGTGTTTGCTGTGGGTGGTCCCAGATCTGCCACGATGAAGCCGTTACAAAACTGCCACTTGGCTTTTGACTTTGGAGTAGATCTTGGAGGGAAAATGCAAGACAAGAAAAGAGGCGCACAACAAGTACATTATATACAGTTGTGTTTGGCTGGATCGCATCCAGTTCTTTTGTTTTCTAGTCTTGTTTTTGATTAAATTACTTCAGCTTGTTTTTATTTCAATGAACTAATCCTGCCATGTCATTGTTAAACTGTGCTTTTTCTGTTTTTCTACTTTTCTATCTATTGTAAAGTAATTTTGACTTATTACACTGTTTCTTTTTACAATATCACAGTTTTTGCTTTGCTGTGAAAAAAGCCAAATGTACGGCAATCTATGGCATATTAGCGCCACTTTTTGTTATTTAAAGAAGAAAAAAAGGAGAGCAATATTATATCTAAGAAAACATGACAATTTATGGGATTGGAAAGCACCAAATTTGCTTGATTAAAACTAGCAATATTGAAAGAATAAACAAGAATATTTAAAGTGGAAAAAGTTAAAACATCCAAATTGGCTAGAACCTTTTATGAGATAGGAACAGCAATTGTTTCTGCTTTTTTTTCTTGTTTCTGGTATTATTTTGGCAAGTTTTAGTATTTATTCTCCTATTGTTCTTCTTTAACCCAGTAGATTTGTTGAATTAAAGAAAAAAAACACATTCATATTAGTTATGCAGTGTGAACTTTTAGACAAAACCTGTATATTTTTTCGGTGAGGTAACACATTTGACCACTTATCTCTAGCTGTTCATATTGTTTTGGTTGTAAGGAGCAGTTCTCCCATCCATCTCATTTTGAACTCCCCCAAAGACGCCACCATCGTCACCATGCCAGTCATGTGCCATACTGAGCCATGGTGACACGCCCATACCAAAGCCATGTATGACTCTATGTGTGCACCTCTGGAAATGTACAAATATCAAAACTGCAATTAATTCAAATATATTAAGAAAAAAGGCGAAAAAGCCTCTAAAATGTCAATATTTTCTCCCACAGCCCGGATGAGGACTCCTGTCAGAAATTTGTGCCATTTATTGGGGTAAATCATCAAAATCTCAACACATTTTAGCTCCTATTTTTTATAAATGTATGTTAATGTTATGTACTTTTTTATTCGCAGGTTGTGAAAGTAGGAATTGTGGAGCAGAGTATGTCAACGTCAGGTGAGAGAGTGCATTTTGGGGGCAGATTAACGCTATTACCGAGCATTTAGAATGATCGGTTAAGCCTTTTTATGCGCTTATCACGTAATGCAGCAGTTCTGAGCAAACGTCAATTTGGAAAAATTCATTACACCGTCAAGATCAGATTAATCCAACCATGAACGTCGTAATTGTGTTGACTGCTGTGAAATTGCAGACGTGTATTTAGTCAAATCAATGTTTGTCAAGCTTGCGGAAATATACAAAATGGCCTTCTTTAGCACTGATAACTTCATCAGTTTTTAACATTCTGCCGTTCATAAAATTATAATGGTTATTATCAAGGGCTCTTCAAAAATATAATTGATCGTTAGTTCGATTAATTTTGTGTGCATGTTTTTTTTTTGTAAAGCACATTTGATACACAAAGTACCTCAAAATGCTTCACTGAACAATGTCAGGCTGCAACATACACAGGAGGTTTTCATACAGCGTGTAAAAGAAATCGTAGACTGTATATAGATGGACAATGCTAGCCCCAATAGGGAAGTGCTCAGGGACAACGTTTGGCTCCAACTCGATCTGGCTCCACTTGACTTGCAATGAAAATGAAAAATACACTCCTCTAGCTCAGGAACCGTTTCTTACACTGAGTTTATCATGTCTTACAATGATTGGTTATGTAGTTAAATGGGTATAAATGACATATATACATTCTGTGTAGGTGAATTTATAGTATTTATGTGATAAAGGATGTGCCCCAGTTCCAAAGGAAATAAACCCAAAATGCTAAATAATTGATTTAATCTCCAAACAGAAGTATTTTATCTTTACTCTTTTTAATGCACTGCGGCTATTTAGGATTTTAACCCCATGTGTGATTTTAATGTTTTAATGTTTTTAATTACTTTAGTTTTTTATTTTCTATGTTTTTAATATTTAAAAAACAACATTTATTTTGTTTGTTTTTTATAATATTATTTCATGTTTTGTAGTTTTTAATGTTTATGATTTATGCCAGATGTGATATGGGTTGTGAGGCACTTTTTGTTGCCTTGTGTAGGAAAGGTGCTCTACAAATACAAGTTCATTGATTATTATTCAAAGTAAATACAAACGCAAAATCCAGAGTAAAAAACGGAACCAAACAGGGGTGAAGACTAAATACCAAAAAGAGACGTGACAATGACCATGACAGAACAGGCAGTGAAGAAAGACTGACGAGGCACAGGTGATAGACATAAGGGCAGGGCAGGAAGTCAAACTATAGAGACAGGGGTTAAGGCAAGGCAAGTTTATTTGTATGACACAATCCATACACAAGGCAACTCACAGTGCTGAACAAAACAAGATCGAAACATCATAAATAATCACAGTATATTCAAAAGAGTAAAGATAAAATCCCTTAGTTGTCTGCACAGCGAAACAACAGAGAAGAAGGCTGTCTTACATTTTCAGGAAGACTATTCTAGACTTTAGATGCAAGAATCCGGAAAATAAGAAATAAAACAGGAAATTAACCTAAATCATGATGGGGTGGGACCTATATACAAAAACGAGTGGTAGAAAAGGCATAGAAATGTATTAATCCTACAGTTAATGGCTGC
The DNA here is from genome assembly GCA_964034765.1 of Knipowitschia caucasica. NCBI lineage: Eukaryota > Metazoa > Chordata > Actinopteri > Gobiiformes > Gobiidae > Knipowitschia > Knipowitschia caucasica. Next base: position 32,997,142 of record OZ035835.1, read on the forward strand.
ACCGAAGAAGAGAAGAATTCATTAACTTTGACTTTGCGTTTCATTCAGCCTGTCCTCATTGTTATGTACAGTAGCAGGTGAGTAATTGCTTTGGTGTTATGTTTGCAGTGGATTCGGATGACGCAATGGGCGGCAACACGAGCATCCTGTCCTCCCCCACTCCCCCCACAGCCGGACCCTACGGGAAAGAGATCGGCAGCACTCCCCCCCAGTCCCCCTCCGTCTCCACTGCCCTGTCAGGAGCTGGGTAAGCCTTTAACAAAACAATAACTTATCAATCATTATAAGTTGATAAGCTTTTAGTTCTGTAGGTTCGGGGCTGTAATAGTTTGCCCTCTTTATTTTCTGTGATGAGACTGCGTTTTCCCTAAGGGGCAGAGTGCAGAGAGATATGGCTGGACTGTATACAAAAGTGTGCAGACTCCTCTCTTTAAGATCAATATTGAGATTTTAAGAAAGGGTAGCTAAAATCTTATCTTACACTTGTAGTTTGCCCCAACACAAAGAGTCTTGTAAAAGTTTTTGCTTTCTGTTGCCATATTTCAGGCATTATTTGTTGTTAAATGGTCCTAATAAACAATAAAAATTATATTTTGACTTTCCGACTAAGCCACAAAAAAGATCACTCCTGGAATTAATTACAAAAATAATTGCAGGGCTTAAAGTTTTCCGGCACCGTGCCGGAAATCCGGCGTGAGAAAAAAAAAAAAAAAAAAATCACTTTTTTTTTTTTTTTATATATATATAAATAAATAATGATTGCTGTCATTTGAAAAAGGTTCAAGTGTGTTCTACCAATTGTATGAAAGGATTGCATGTGTATAGCGCAGGGATTAAAGAGTTCCGTCTAAGTGACGGATTTCCGTCAAATGAAATTGGTCTGAAAAAAAAACAAATATATAATAATAATAATATAATACACACAATGAAATGGTTAATTATAACAAAATATATAGTAATACGTGTGAATCTGTTGTATATATCTAGATATATATTAATAATTTGAATATAATTGTATTTATATGTATATAGAAATAAAAAGTAATATAATCACGAGTGGGCCTTGAACGTGCCGTGGCTAGCTACATGAGCGCTCCGTAAATGATTCAAGGCAATGGGACGTAGCCAAGTTAGCGATGGTAACACGGAGGTGAAAGTTTCTGAAAAGTGCACGGAGCTTTTGAAAAGGAGAAGAGGACAAGGAAAATGTAATCCCGAACGGAGCAATAACAGCCAGCAGCCCGCGGACCGGTAAACTGGGCGCGTTATCAGAGGAAAGGTAGGACATAATTAACGTTTACCAAACGCAATGCTTTTTTATTTAACGGAATGTACAATATGTACTTTGCTGTGACTGGGAATGGGGACAAGCATGTCTTGGTGAGCTTTTGATAATATCTTGGTGGCGATCCCCATGCAAAACTGCGTGATAAAAAAGCAAATCAACGAGAGCGGACGGAAGAAACTCGCAGAAGAAAGGTGTGTGTTAGCAGGTCTTATATTCATTCATCAAAGCTAGCCTAGCATTCACGCACAATCACAATCATGGATCGTTGTTTATGGAAGAAGGAGCTGTATAAGTTGCTGTTGATAACGGAGTGAAAAATAAATGGAGGTGGGCATGGCTGGATGAGGTGGAGACGATGGGATTCTGTTGCTTCATGGTGCAAAAAGATGAAGGTGTCCGGTGCTTGTTCGTACTTCGCTATTATTATTTTTTTATATGGGAGTAATGAGAAAACAAATCAAACAGCTTTGGATTCACCACCAGCTCAAAACTGCGCACTTGGCAGCTGTCCGTGCACTTTCCCACACTTCTTTACCTGGTGCATCAGATTCAGCGACAACTGAGACTAGGCTTGCTCTGGTGGACTGTGTCTGTGACCTAAAACTATCTGTGGCTTTATCGCAGAAAATAACCTGTCGTTCAGAACCATCACTACCGCTGGTAGATTTAATTATCATTAATCATTTGCAGTTGATAAAACTGCGCTGTGCACTAGCACCAAGTTGATAGGGAAACCTTTTTCTTAAACATTGAGTGTCCACAAACAAATGTGGACAGAATTTTGAATGTCCTTTTTAACATGTTGGGCGGAGGGTTTAATGAGGAGGCTACTTTGTCTGAACAATTAAATAGAGGGAAAAAACCGCATGGTCCAGAGGAGGAAGCAGCTGGTGCAGAGGAGAGTTGTCTGGCTGGTCCAGAGGAGGAGGCAGCTGGTGCAGAGGAGAGTTGTCTGGCTGGTCCAGAGGAGGAGGCAGCTGGTGCAGAGAGAGATGATAAAAAAGGCTGCAGCCCCACCGCACCAGCCAGACAACTCTCCTCTGCACCAGCTGCCTCCTCCTCTGCACCAGCTGCCCACTCCTCTGGACCAGCCAGACAACTCTCCTCTGCACCAGCTGCCTCCTCCTCTGGACCAGCCAGACAACTCTCCTCTGCACCAGCTGCCTCCTCCTCTGGACCAGCCAGACAACTCTCCTCTGCACCAGCTGCCTCCTCCTCTGGACCAGCCAGACAACTCTCCTCTGCACCAGCTGCTTCCTCCTCTGGACCATGCGGTTTTTTCCCTCTATTTAATTGTTCAGACAAAGTAGCCTCCTCATTAAACCCTCCGCCCAACATGTTAAAAAGAAAGCATACAGATAATTCACACCCTAAACAAAAGAAAAAGAAATGAATATTTCAAACAGTACTGTTAGCATTTGTGTTGTTTTGTAATGTTTTACCAAATCAAAGTCTATTGAAAGTTAACACAGGTGCTTTATGAAGACACACAGCACAAAGCTCATTTGCACTTTAGTTTCATTTATTTGTGTTGAAAGCTAAATGTTTAATAAGTAGAATTTAAAAGTTAAGGTTTATTTATATATTTAAGGTTGAATCTGGAAGTGTTCTTGTTGCCTGATCCAGTGTTTTTAGTTTTTGTATGTCATATCTGATGTCTAGTTTGGATGTTTAATCAGTTTACAGTTTACACATAAAATGTTAGTAATAACATCAATAATAATTAAAAAAAAGAAAATAGTATATTCACTTACTGTGATGTGGTATGTTTTTTTTTTTTTTTACATTATCACACAAATCCAAACTAGGGGTACTTGCAGAAAGGTCTTGGCAAGGTGAGGCTTTACATTTAAGTAACAATTCAATAGTCAGATGATGTATTTATTGCCAACAATTTATAATAAACATCAGTTGTTGGCAATAAATAGATATAAATTATATGTATGAGCGTATAAAGGCGCTTATAAAAAACGCTTATTAGTGATCATTCTATGATTCATATAGATGGTTCAGGCTCAGGAATTTTTTCAACTTTAACCCATGTAATTGTTGCATTGAGTCTTCATGTATACATACAACACACATCGTGAATGTAAATATTTGTAGGAATTATGGAGCAAAAACCAAAACTTTTTTAAAAGTGTAAAATGTGGCTTGTTGTGAAAAACCACATTCGTTGCTTATTTTTTTTCTTAAAACAGATGGAAAGATTTAGAGCAGTGCTTTTCGACCTTTCACACCAAGTACCACCTGAGATAATACCAGGCCACTATATTTATTTGGCCTTCTGAGTTCCACCGAATCCAATCCAGGTCTCAAACAGGACCTTTCTGGGGCTAAAGTATGTCTAAACAATGGCTGCACGGTTTCCACACTGTACTGCGAGATTTAGGGATTGCATTGCTTTTGAAGAGGCTTTTTTCTGATTATTATTATGATTAAGTTATTATTATTTCACACATATGGTCCATAGACACTAAATCTAACACTAGACACAAAAAGTTTTAATTCTACATTTCTCTGTCCTCTGTCAGCTCTCCGTGCTCGGGCAGCGAGGTGATGGGTCTGCAGGTGGACTACTGGACGTGGCAGGGTCCGGAGAAGAAGAAGGAGGGGGAGAAGAGGGACGTGGGGCTGAAAAACACTCTGAAGAGCAACTTTAGGTCTCTGCAGGTGAGCCGCCTGCCATGTGGAGGCGAGCTCACCCCTCCCCCCAGCATGGCCATGACCGTGGTGACCAAGGAGAAGAACAAGAAAGGTGAGCACACAACCGTACACCAGAAAATCCATTTAAACATTACACACTGTATGTGCTGGGGATGAATATAGAGCAGGGTCAGCATATCATTGAGTCTGTATTGTACCTTTTATGACAACCCAGACTTTGAGTACAATAATCTTAAAAGAAAGACATTTTTACTATATATTATTTCATCCTCCTTACTTTATGGCAGTAATGAAGATTCGGGAAAGTGGTTTAAAATACTTAGCTAGTACTGTTTCATAACATGTTTTCAAGTAAAATGTTTTGACCCTTTGGGCTGAGAGCTGATTGAGTCTTTTCACTCAGCTCTCTGAGAAAGTTGTTCTTAAGAATCCAGATACTAGCACTAGAGCCAAACTGTTCTATCCAAGTTCCTCACACTTGGATGGAATCGATTACATAGTGCCATCATTTTGTGGTTTGAAAGTGTGCCATTGACGCATTAACACGTCAATTGCCTTTTCCGCTATTTTCACGTTCCCAGATTTCTATTGTATCTAATATGTATGGGGATGACTTGAGACCATATTTTATCGAGCCAGCAGGTGGCAGCATTGCTCTCTGAATGGTTTGAAAACAGTTAGGTGCACATGTTGTGCCTATTTTTTCTCAACTTTCTGGTGATTTCAGTAAAACTTCCCTCTACTCGACGGAGGATTACAGGGGAACGAAAAAAGCTATAAACAAAATTCTTTTTGCTGAGGAAAGTAGACAGTCCATTCTTTTAGAATCTGGTGTCGGATTTCAGATAGTCATAGTACACAATATTCTGTGGGTCTTTAAAAATCAGTAAAAACCATCAGAAACGGCTGGCAATATGGAAGTACCTGTTCTGAAATGGGCTGGCAGTCAATGAGTTAAGGTCGGCACTAGATCATATACGGAATCGGGACGAAACCGGAAGTAACAATCCCACTTTCGAATTAGTTTTAGACTATAAAGTCCTTAAGTGGTGACTGGTTAAGTTTTAGGTGTCTGAGTTAGATAGTTAAGGTTAGGGTTAAGGCTGGGTTGGAATTATTTTATGGGAATGGCTGGTTAAGTTTAGGCATGAATAGGTAGTGGGTTGTATTTACTTCCGCCCCGATTCTGTATATGATCTAGTGCTGACCCATGCATTAAAGTATGTAGTGGTGCTAAACTTCAGCAGGTGGATTGCATCAGTAATCAGTGAGGCTGGAACCAAGTTAAGTTTTACTGATTGATGTCCTGTTCCTCCTCATAGTGATATTCCTGAGTAAGAAGCCGAAGGAGAAAGAGCTGGACTCTAAGAGCCAAGTGATCGATGGCATCAGCCGCCTGATCTGCACGGCCAAACACCAGCACACCATGTTGAGAGGTACGTGGAGCCACACTGCCCCCTGCTCCTCAGAACCAAACGTGGCCTTTGTTCACAGTGCAGCCAGAACTAGACCTGGATGTCCTCTCCACACAAGAAATCACTATATTTGCACTATTTTGTATTTTAGTGATCCAGAGACTTTTGCTCTGTGAATACAGCTCTGTGTCGGGATTATGAATATTTCTGACTCTGAATGTGTGTGTTTCAGTTACTATTGACGGCGTGGAGTGGAACGATGTGAAGTTTTTCCAGCTGGCGGCGCAGTGGCCCACACACGTGAAGCACTTCCCTGTGGGGATCTTTGGTTACTCCAAACCTGTGTGAATGCAGCTCCGGCAAAAACTAGTTTCCTGTGGAAATCTGAACTCTAACACAAGCTACATGTTGTCAAGTTGATGTTTCGATGTTGTTGGGTGGTGATGTTGTTTTTTACACACTACAAAAACAATTTTGTAAGTTTTGTGCTACGGCCTCGGAGGTTATTTGAGGTTTTTGACAAATTGCCACATTTCAATAATGGCAGCTGTGTTTGCACTTTGTTTTGTTAACATTTTATTATTATTTCTGTGAAATCCTACATTTATTGTTACTCTATAGACGGAGGAGCGTGATGGTGGCGTGCAGTGGCGTGTATGCGATTGTTGAAAAACGTGCTTGTGTTTGTCGTTGAAAGTTGGAAAATTGCTGTGAATTTAGTTGGATTCTTCTCCTCAAACTCAGCTCAGTTTTTAACCCTTTACTTTGTCACATTTTTTATATAGACTCAGATTCATTTTATAGAAGTTCTTATTGCCTCCTACAGCTTAAAGCACACTGTGTACAACTAAAAAGCTAAGGCTAGTGTTTTGAGAGTAGCTATAATGAATGTAGCTAAGACTTATTATTCACCACATGTAACTCTTTGTGACTTTTGTATGGGTGTTCCAGTACATTTAGACTGTACAGCGACACCTACAGTAGAAGCAGGGTATAACACACACTTTTAGTTCTCGATAGCTTGATGCCAAAAGTAGTTGTCAGTGTTACAACTTTACCGGTGTTCTCTGTTACATAAAGGGCCACTATTTACTGATGATATATCCTCACTATACACATTTTTACAGTAACTTTGACTTTGCTTCAGATGTGCAGTTCATGTGCCAAAGTCTCACCAGAGCTTATAGTATTTATGGCCTTTTTGGAGGCTCCTATTGCTGTTACTGTGTTCGATAGATCAAACTCACAAGTTATTGCGCTAGGTTTGGCGCTTGAAAATATTTATCATCAGAGGTGGGTAGTTCAGCCAAAATGTAATCTCTTGTGTTGAAGTAAAAAGGGACTTGGCGAGTTAACAGTATTTCATTGCATTAAAGGGAAAATGTGGAATTTATTTTGATATAAGATTTTTAGAACTGAGAATATTGATAACTAGAAGCTCACCATAAACAAAGTACTAGGGATGCATCAATACAATACTGTCTAAAACTGGTGCTGACCATAGACTGAATATTAGGTGTGGATTGACCGAGTGGTGATGTCACATATAGTGTTGTTGCTGAATGCAAAAGAAGCTGATTTAAGCATAAGCTACAGTACATGGAGCCAATTTCCTTATATGGGCATTTGTTTCATCCAGGTTAGCTCCATGCCGTAATAACAAAAACCCTGTGCAAAGTGAAAGCAAAGCCATCAATATCAGGGCTGAACTTAAGAAATCTGTATTGACGCATCCCTACATAAGACATTCATATGGATATAGCAAAAAAAGCTATCCACCTCTGATTAGCAGCAATGTTAACTCACATCCTAAACGAGCATCCTTCTTTTTAACCACATTTTTATAACTAATTTCTAACTTGAAACGTACAATACTTCTCTCAGTATTGTTAGTAGAAACGCTTGAATGAGTTTTTGTACAATGTTTTGACCGCAATGCAAAAGTAATGAGTTGAAATCCGTTGTATGAGTTTTGCCACTTGTCCAAGTCACTGCCTGTGTGTGTGTGTGTGTGTGTGTGTGTGTGTGTGTCGGTGTGCTCAGTGTTGATGGTACTCCCTGATTAAATAGTGTTCAACTTTTTTGCAATAGGAAAAACCTTTCGACAAAGGGCCTTTCTGTGTAAGTTTGTTGTTGCTTTTTATATAAAGTGAAGAGCTTTGATAGGCTGGCTTTTTTTAGTATTGTATATAAGAGTATACAAGAAGTAATATTGTGAATTGCAAATCCCCTTATTGCCACTAAAGTTAAAGCACAAATAGCTTACCTTTATTTCTTGAAGAGATGGTCCAGTGTTTTGTAAAAAGACATGTACATACTTTAAAATATCTAATTTAAAGCTGGAGTACACAACTTTTTTTGTTTCATCAATTACATGTGCAGTTTTTCCAACCGAAAGAGTGTTGTGAAAGTAAAAAGTAGGGAACAAAACCAAAACATTAACCTCATTAGAAGACATGTTTTTTACTGCATAGTTGAAAGAAAGAGCCCTGTGAGTCCTCATTTGACTATTTGGGTTAAGAGCTGATTGGCTGGGTGTAGGTGGTGCACTCTGTCAGAAAAATCGGATTCAAAGATGTGACAGAGGTCAAAAATATGTGAAAACTAGTGACTGAACGACACTGTTTTAGAGCCAGGAACTAGTTATGTGGCTTTTATCACAAAATACAATTGTAGTAGTTTGAAATATATGTACCCGAGCTTTAACAGTCACTATTAGAAAAGTAAATGAGGGAAATGCCCTTGAAATAGCTGCTAAATATGCATAAAACAAGCTTTTAATGCAATGTATCAAAGATGCACTGTGTGAGCTTTGCAATGAGAGATTCCAGTGTTGTCAGTAACTTTCCTCCTTATGCCACAGTAAGGTATAAAAACTTGTATTGTAGTTTGCATTAAATAATTCTGATGCAATATGTATTTGAAAATGGCCTGTTGGTGTCCACTGAACGCCACACTTCTTGGCCAGGCAGAGACGTGGGAAGCAAATAGCATCCTCCCACTAGAAAAGTAGCGTATTTATTGAACATTAAACACATATTTATGCATCCAAATTTACAACTTGTCTCTTCTTTGAGGGGTGACACGCAGTCGCCCTGAGGCAGATTATGGGGTGAGTGGCTGCTATTCTGAATTACACTGCCAATAATACAGAACATTTTACTTTCTGCTTCTGAGTTACTGCTACCGCAAACTGCTGCTTCTAGATAAAAAGAAATGTAAAAACACACCAACTGGGTCTGGATCTTTTGTTCTGTCCATTTGTTAATTTAAAAATAATTTACAAAACCATTTTACAAAACACTGTACTGTCTCTTTATCTTAAATGCCAAATATTTCCCTTTGTTGCTTTGAAATCCTTCAATGCAGACACTATAGTCATTTATCCTACATCTCCCTCTTATATAATGCACTTTGATGTGGTTTAAAGACATTTTATCTCAAATTGGGACATTGTTTTTGATTTTGAGGTGTTACATTTAAAAGAACCACTACCTAGAGACTAGAAAACCCCATGTATTGATCCTCTTTATAATAATTGACTGTGTTGGCGTTACGTTTTGCTTTTGACGATTTGAAACATGTTACACTGTTTTTGCCACTCTTAACGGCGACCACCGCTTGTGTCTGCCAGTGCTGTAGCTGCCTAGGTCGTCAAGTATTAGCCAACGCAGAGTTAATTGAGGGAATTAACTTGATTTTTTGTTATTATTTTTTTATCCCTCAAAACTAAAATGGATATTTCATCTTGCTTTTTGTTTTTTTTGCCCTATTTCTAGACGTAGCATGGAGGCACTTTACAAGAGAGGAGCATTGAGCCGGCGTGCAAAACATTTGACTCAATCAGAGAATCAGAGGTCATGGATATAATTTTTCTCTCAGTCAACATTTGGTGGGGACTACTGGCTCTGGAAATAAACAGCAACTTCTAGTACTACAACTACTACTACTGACCAAAAATACAGCTACATTTATTTTCTATGTGGCTTTGAGATATTTATTTTGTAATTATGTTTTAAATTTTATTTCCTTTATTCAATTGTTTTGGGTCTCAGTCTTCATCAGGCTTTGTAACCAATAAAAGCTAAGACAATATTTCAAAAAATATGTCACAAAGTACCTCAATGTTGACTTTTTGAAAAGATAAATTAGAAAATAAAATAGGTGTTTTACTTCCAGAAGTCCCTGCTCACTGTTGAACTCAGATGTACTTGTTCCTCGGTTTGAGAATCTCCAGAAAACATCATTCAGAAATTAGCTCAGTGCTCCTGTTGCTTGAAATGCCCCCAATGTCTTTGCACAATCCCTCTTTTAACATGACAGTATTTCTAAATGTACCACTAAAATATGGGTTCCTCTGCATGTTTTACTATAGCTGTAAATATGTTTTGGATTTTTATATTGTTTGTTTCTTTCCATGCTCACAAGCAGTTGTGTTAAATAAAATTTGTAATCTTCTGTACAAAGAATGGTCTTCATTTGTAAACCTCTTGTATTTGTGCAAAGAACGAAGGAATCGTCGCTTTTTACCTGGATTTTACACAAACTCAAAGTTGGCTCAAGCGGAGACGATTTTTACTTTGAACACATTTCAAATGAACATGGGAAATTCAGTATATAGTAACATTGTGGAGGGCCAGACCTGAGGACATGTGTTTGGATATTGCTTTGTTTTAGCCTTTTTATATTATGTTTCACCTTCACCAAATTACCATTTTATCAGCATTTTAACATCTGAGTAGTGTAGATTGATTTAGATGGCCAGGTCTAACCAAAGTTTTCTAAAAGACATCTCAAAGCTGTCATTTTGTAAGATTTCAGTTTGAATTATTCCTATCAGTCCAACATTTGTAAATTTTTATTTCCAGAATTTCTAAAATAGTCTGATTATATGACCTGATATTTCTTAATTTCTTGCCATTAAGACAAAAGCAATGTTTCTGATTAAAAAGACAATCTATGATATTTTGACGTCTCATTAAATATAGATACCCCGTCGGAGGAATTCAGTTGCCCAGTAACAGCAAAAAAAATAACAATAGCTAACAATAGTAATAATCAGCAACAGCCCTTCAGGTCACAGCAGCAGAGATAGAGAAGCTGCTTGGTACGGGCCATTTTCTCTGCTCTAGTCCAAAGTGAAATGCTTAATGCTTCATTAGCATTTTTCAAAAAGTTAGCATTCCTCCGGGTGAAATTTCACCTGATCCACTTAGTTCGGACCATGAATCCTCTCTGCTCTGGTCTGGACCAGTGTTAAACCATGAACACTGTACTGCAGCAACATCTCAGGTAGAAAAAAAGCAAGAAAAAAACAATTAAGCATAAAACAAAAACTGTTTCAGAGCTACTTAAGACCGTGGATCTACAGGCTTTTAGGACCTGCAGCCGTTTTCCAGCGCATTCAAACGTAAACAATTAGCCGTATCTTAATCTTGTTTTAAATATCACACAGAACAACATAATGTGGGGCATATATACATTTATTATAAAATCGTTATAGTACATGTTCCCATATATTTTGCAATATTCACCAGCAGATGTCATCTTCTGTACAGCAGTGAAGCAGTAACCATTGGTGATGCTACTTCGCTGCTATTGAGGGTAAATTAACATAACTTTTCATTGGAGGCAGAGGCTTGATCTTGCGTCCAGCCCAGCCACCTTTCCTCTGCCACAACCCACTGGAAGGACGGACCCCGAACCAGCGATTGCGACCCGCTTTTCCAATGATTTCTTTATTGTGGTTGATGTTGGACACTCTCCCCACTGTCACAATACAGTTCTCCTGGACCTGGGAAGAAACACACATCCAATTTTTGAAAAGCTGCATTTTCTAGCATCCCTGAGGTTCTCCTCAGGGATGTACTTTGTACACTCACGATTGTGTGTCCTCCTCTGACTCAAACTTGATCATCAAATATGCTGATGACACCACCATCATCGGTCTCATCAGTGACACTGATGAATCCTCTTATAGAGCAGAGATACAAAATGTGGTTCAGTGGAGTAAAACTAACAACCTCCAGTTGAACGCATCCAAAACATGTGAACTGGTCTACGACTTCAGTCGCAATAGTTCTCATTTGCCTGTCGTAATCGACAACTCCCAGGTGCAGATCGTAGAGGAGTGCAAGTTTCTGGGTTTAACTCTGTCTAACCTGAAATGGGTTAAAAACACTGACCGAGTCGTTAAGAAAGCTCGTCAGCGTCTCTACTTTCTGCGTAAACTTAGAGAATTTACCACTAACTCTAAGATTCTGCTTAACTTTTATCGCGGCACCATTGAGAGTTTACTTGTTGGTTCTGTGTCTGTGTGGTTTGGAAACATCACAGATAAAGAAAAGAGAGCTTTAAACAAGGTGCTCCGCTCTGCAAAGAGGACCGTGGGCTGTGAGCTTCCTGTTCTGGAGGTTCTTTAAAAATCCAGACTTTTAAACAAAGCTCTTAGGATTGTTAATGACTCTTCTGGCCACCCTGGGAAAGCCATGTTCCAGCTTCTTCCCTCTGGCAGAAGATATCGCTCTCTGAGATGCAGGACATCTCGTTACGCTAACAGTTTTTATCCACAGGCTGTTATCAGTGTGAACAGAGCACTTTAATGATTTGCACTTGTTTTGAAACTGTTTTAGTCGATCCATTTCACAGTGACATTTGTTTACTGTTTTATTTGTTTTATTTCTGTCTTTTATTGTCTGTATTTGTCTGTGCACACTGGAGACTTTTGCTAATGTATTCCAATGTGGTTTTTTTACTGCAAAAGGCAAATAAACTGAATCTGAGTAAACGTGAGTTATTCAAGAATAGATCACCTGAACTTGCTGCTTAGAGGGAAGTTGTACGATCGCTGTTCCGTTCACTTTACGGAGCAGGACGCCACTGGTGCCTAAAACAAAGAAAGTTTTTTACCATTACATGTAATCTACTGTAATTATATCTATCTATACATGTTTGTGTGTTAAATAATTAACAGTGGAGGTCACATTTTTAGTCCTTACCTGCTGCTCTGATGAACTGCCCTCCTCTGCCTGGTGCTATCTCCAGGCAGTTGATCAGCGTCCCCACCGGAAGAGCTCCCAGAGGGTGAGCATCTCCTTCCTTTGCAGAAACTGAAAAAAAATCATATATAATCTTTGTAAAATCCAGTTTCAACACGGCAACATACTGTAAATGGCACATCAGAAACTAGTCTTCGTATCCTTACCCGCCATGCGTCCAATGACTCCTGAGGTCTTGATGATGTTCCCAGCTTCCATGTTCTCTGTCGCAATGATCCATCTTTTTCTATTTCCTCCAGCGACCAGAGCGATGTCTGCTGATCTATGAGGGCACAACAGATGAATAAATATATGATTTACTCAATGGCTATTATAATAGGCACACAGCCCCTTCCATGCAGATTAGACATAAAACCACCAGGACAAAACCAAGAGACTCAATCATATTCTCTCATTCCACATAATGGATGGTAGAAATTAAAATAGTCATCATTAAATTGATAATGTTTCCTCTGTGATCCAGCTCTGAATAAAGTGGAAGAAAACTGTGAATAGATAGATACATAGAACAAACATCCATAAAATAACATAACACACAGAACAGGCTATTCTTTGTTATGATAATATGTGTATGAATATTTACTGTATGTTGGGGAGAGTCAGGGGAAGGGAGAAAAAATAACATCCAAAAACCATTCAATATTACTCACAGAAATCATCTTGTGAGTTTTGTCTTTTGATTGTATATTATAAGTCAGTGATTATCCAATTGCATAAACACATGGAATTGTACAGCCTTACAGCAGTCTTTCTCTGCTACGCTGAATGTATCATATCCATCCCAATGTATTAGACCCAAGTTACTCTAATTTGAGTCCATTTAAAAGTAATTATGCTTGAGACAGCTTTTGTAGTTTCTAATGCAGCTAAGACCCTCAACCCAAAGTCCCAAACATGCTGCTACAACACACTGGCCTCACCTGCAGGGGTCGTATCGCACTTCGACCACCTTTTCTTCGAATGGTTTGTCCTCTTTGTTAGGTTCATATCTCAGGCGTTGGAAGTCCACACATCGATACAGCTGTTTGTGTCCACCGCCGATGCCATGAACCCGAACTTTTCCTAATTTATACAAGAGGAGAAGGAATAATGTGAGTATCGTTTCATGTTTAAGTATGTTTTTACATTTTTGTTCGATCAAAGACAAGGAATATAGGCTACATTACTTTTCAAGCCTCTTCACACAAGGCAGGGACATATAGTACAGTACATTGAATATTTTAGATATTGGGGTATAATTAGGATTCTTTATCATCTCAGGAGTGAGGTAGGTCAAAGAAAAGACTCAGCGGAATACTACAGCTAACACCTTGAACAGAGAAGCTTTAATAATGGACTCTAAACTTCTAAATACTTCAGATTAGTTATAATAATAATAATAATAATAGACTTTTAAAGCTCATCTTACATCATAGTTCTGTTATGATTTCTGCCTCTGTCTTGAATTGTGTGTGAAAAAAATGTACAAAGCAAGTGCTTCAAACAAATGTAGTACATCTCTGCCATGAGTACATACAATTAAAACAACAATATAGAATCAGGTATTTGTATACAACTACTGGAATGAACAGCTGATGACTTCTTGCTTGCATGTTGAGCTTATACATTCATGGGTTATGTATATTGTTATTGCTGACCCACGCCCCAGTATGAAAAATAGAGTAAACTATATACACTCACCTGTATGGTCTCTGCCTCCAGTCTTCTTTTTCCCAATAGGTCTGATTGTATATTTATCCGTCTGTTTCCAGTTTGTTCTGTTCTGCTCCAGTGCAGCTGTGGTCTGAAATCCTTTGCATAGTCCCAGGTTGATACACTGCCCTCCAGTTTTAGCTTGTGTCACAGCCTGAGATATCAATGGAATCAGTATTTCATGTTTATTCCGCTAATGCACGTTTGTTTCATGTTTGTTTACCAGAGAGGAGAGCAGAGGACACGGGGACACAGTCAAGGAGCGGAGACCTCGAGTCAAACACGACACTGCCATTGCTCAAACCTACACTGAAAAAAAAACACAGCGCGTTACAGATCTAGAATTATTATATATCAAATAAATGTCAAGCACCGGTGAGCGACTAGCAACACGATATTGAGCTAGAAAAACAATCTGTATAATCGCGATCTAGTCCATTCTTTGCTTTTGAGCGGATTTCTTTGATAAAACATCGCAATGCATACAATTGTTTATTACAATTACCTGTTATTTCCGCTTAATTCATCTCAACTTTTATCATCGGCGTCCTTCAGAGCACGACTGGCATGGTCGCGTGCTGATGACGTCGCAACACTAGTTAATGTTTTTCACTATTTTCTAAGACATTTCAATTTTAAAAGCATTTATAACGTTTTTGTGTGTGTATTAATTGTGTATTAAAATTGTATTTAGTGAATCCTTGATATATTGGTTCAACACAATTATAGTAACATGTAATATATTTGATAACCACAAGATGTCAGTGTCGATCCAAATATATTGGCGCAGAGTTACCATGGATCTATGGAGTTACCTATAAGTTATAACTTTCTAACCACAAACACAATAACGATGTGAGAAATCCTCGTTCTCTAAGTTTGTTTGTATGCACATTTTCATATGCAGTAAGAATGCGCAGAAATTCTTCCAAAATCTGAGGGAAGTAAGAACTCATTCAAAGACTATGGCATGGAAATATTCTAAGAAATACGTTCTAACATCTCTCTTTTATTATCTTCAACATTAAGCTCTATACTCTTTACCGTAAAAGCATAGACATAGAGCAAACCGTATGCGCTCTGTAGGGTCTATGGGCATGTCTCTCTGGGGCAGAAACAAACATCACGTCATCATTTCTGTCTGGCTCCCGGTGGATTGTGGGAAATCCTTCAGACATTTTGGATCAAAGCGGCGCAGCTGGACGGAGGCGGTAGCTCTCGGTGAGGTTTCAGTCTTTTACTGCTGTTTTCTGGGACACTATGTGCGATTATATTGTGAATAAGTCCAACTGATGTTAACGTGTTTGCTGTTAAGTCCTGCTTTGTTTTTTGGTGATTAAAATCCCGGTGAGCTTTAGGGAGTGGTGAGGTTAGCACTGGTCGGGCTAAAGCTAGCCTCCCGCAGCCCTTATATTATGACACAAACATGAGAAAACCCCTGAATAAGGTCGTTTTGGTTGAATGTTTTTTTTTCACTGTTGTATAATTCTAAATGAGAGTGAGTCTTGTGGCTTTGACAGTGGAAATCAGCCTGATTGGCAGCGCTAGTCTGTAACTACAGAGTCATAACAATGCGATCATGTCCAGCCTCTGATCAGCTGCTGTCTTCATCCGTGGTTTATAACACATGCAGAAGCCCACACACTGTTCCTATTTATGCTCCGGTCAAATATGCCATTGTACAACGGATTTAACACAAGAGCCCCTTTATTACTCTTTAAAGACGTTCTACTGTTTCCAATGCAATTCAAAGTTCAATTACTGCAGGATAGAATAACAATCAATGTTAATAGCTTTATGTGAGAAATTGTATAATTGTAGTTGAGATATAAAAAGTACTGATATAATTGTGAGAGTAAAGAGTCCTGTATTTGTCACCCAAATCCATGGATCTATAATAATGTCAACAACATGGTAATTATATGTATTCACACCCTATGTGTTCTTTGCTAAATGCGTGAGTTAGAAATGCATGTATTTTCCTTTTAGAGCATCTCAAAGATAAAATGTAAGGTTAAGACATCGTATAGTATCCATTATTATATATAATCCTAGGGCTGGGCGAAAAAGTAAAATCTCGATTTTATTTCCTGCTTTGGACGATTTCGATTTTTATTAAAGTCACCGAAGACTGACTTTGCCCTTAAAATTATGTTTTGATCTTTCCGCTCAATATTCAAGTTTCAAAACTATTTCTAATTTGTTTCCCTCAATACGTATTATAAAAGTCTTTGATTAATATTATTAATGTGCTGCTGGAACTCTCACAATATCCTTCATTCGATTTCACAATTTTAACACTTTTCACAAATTCGATTTTTTCAAAAGCCGATTAATTGCCAAAATTCGATTTATTGCCCAGCCCTATATTATCCTGATTAACTTTGTTGTATTGATGGGGACAAAGTCATTGTTCAACTGCAAAATCAACAACCAAAGATGGTTCCAATCGAATCCAGTCCTCACCAGATATTATTTACCATCTACAATTTTTGTCTAATGAAAAGATTTTAAATGACGTTGCCCATAACGTTCAACAGCTGAATGTCTAACAGCTGAAGTAATAACATGTGTAATATCTGCAGCAGTTTTTTGTGACCATTTACCACCATACCATTCAAATAACATGGTGCAGTAATCTAAACAACACACTAATTATCAGCTGCCTCTTTTTTATTGCCTTTTTTATGTCCCTGGTTTGATGAAAGTGTGGAGCAGCTGGTTCGGAAGTGATTGATGGCGGTGGACAGTGTCGGTGTTGTTTCAGGCCACACCCTCGTGATCTGCTGCCTCTGCTGATTTTCCGGTGGTTCAGTGCAGCGATAGAGTGAGAGCAGTGTACGGATCGCAAGGAATGGATGATATCTGCTCAGGAAATGGTTCCGGAGGATGCGATCACCCGGTATCATGCTTCACTGAAGCAATTGGAAGGAAACGTGTGTCTTTGTCTCGTGACAAATGAGACAAAAATGGCTTAACTTTGAACATCCAAAAAACACAGCTTCAACGTATATCAGTTCTTTATTACAAAATTGACTACTATAATCGAATGGGTCTTTCTAGTTGTCCTCAGAATTCAGAATCATCCAAGATATATACGTCTATAATTGCTTTCTTGTTTGTATATTTTTGTGGACAAAGCTTGCTACATGGTACGTAATTAAATATAATGAAAGTACAAGTTGCTCTGGTGGATAGTTTTACCCCAGAGGTCCTTCAGTCAGCACAAAATGAGACCAGATAAATTATAGCCTCCGAAGTCATTTACAAGTCTGTCACAGTTATATGTCACATTATGCATGCTTATTAAATTGATGCTATAAGATAAATTACCATGTTTAAGGATGTTTTATACATAGAATGAGTTGGACATATCAGTATAGTGTAGTTACTTCATTGATAACACGCGTATTATCGTTAATACTCAGAAAGTTCTTGTGTCTGCCTTTACCAAACCTGGATTCTCCCTCTGTTATTCCCATGAGATTTCCAAAAGATGAATAATTGAAGCTGACTGATGTAAATGAACTGTTCCAACACAGCGCTGTCAGTGTGTCCACATCGTCCTATTGACTTTTCATTACAGTCTGCCCTTTGATCTGGCCTGCACCATATTTCTCCAGTCAAATTATGTCACAGAAATCCAGGAAGCTTATTTTATGATCTATTTTATAGTTGGGATTGGAAGTTACCTCTGTATTCCAAACACTCTCTGGCTATGAAATTGAAATTGCTACTACTCTAGGCTATAGGCTCAGGCTGGTTAACTAATCGCACTTCTTAAACTGTTAAACTATTTCCTCGTTATGCTGGTTCCCTTTGTCAAATGAATTTCACACAAGCTTAACAACCATAGTGTGTTGTGAGATGTATGGTCTACTAGCGTAACTCTATGATCTTTCTAGTTTAAGCCAGTCATGTGCATCAAAGCCTCATCACAGCTGACCACATCTCCTCAATGACCAAATCTGACTAACTAACTTCCATAGAACTCGGGCTGCACGATTTTGGCAAGCATATCTACTTCTGTGTTTGCGTTGGAATTCACAATATTTTTTTTTAACACATTTGACTAGTTAGACGAGAGTGCATACGAAAAAATGGAGGTTAATGTCACAGCTATATCCAACTGTTTTCTTACTATTGTCATATGATCCCTTGAGGGGGTTTGTTTGTTGTGGCCATTATTTAAGCTTGTGCCACAAAGCCATTTTGCTGTTTTAGTAACTTTAGTCTATTTTGAGAAAAACCTAATACTTCATTGGTGCATTTGATCTAATTGAAGATAATAATATTACAAATTTAAAAACTATATTGTATCTACTTCTAAATCTATGATGTCTTTAGCACACCCCTCTTCTCTCCCCCTCCCTGCCTGTGTCTGCATCTGTGGGTGGGACAGTCTGACTCTTTCTTTGCCTTGGCTCTCACAGAAGGTCACATCTCAGGCTTATCCCACCTCCAGTATTTTTCCTCTCCTCCTTCTCATATTTTGAGGATTTGCAGACACGTACTTTATATGGATTCTACGAGTTTGAGAGACATAATTCCCTTCTCTGATCTGGATGCCAAGCGATGAGGGTTGGGCTCTACTCGCTGCAGCTAAAGAAGCATTAAGGTATGAATGATTAATATTGCAGAGTTCAGAGGAAGTGGCTGGTGCAGTGGAGCGATAGAGCCCTGAGGATAACTACAGAAAATGGAGGATTTAGACAAGTTTAAGGCAAGATGGTTGTTCAGAGTGGGCTCTGTCCACTGCTTTCTAATGGAATCCTGTGTACCTTAAAATGCACTGACTCTGATAGTGCACATAAATATAAAGTCGTGACGGAGTTCTAGTTTTGACCCAGTTTTCTTTGCTCTAACCGTTTCTGAATGCTTGTATTATTCAGTCAAGAATGTACTCTGGTTAAAATGTCACAACATCATTACTTTTTGCTTAAGGTATGGATGTTTACTTCATGTATAGTTTCTTAATCTATAGTCCAGGTTTAGGCCCATTGTTTCAACTTTAGACCTAATAGTGATTTATTTGAATTCCTCAACGTATTTTGAATTAGCTTTCTCACTGATGGTATAAATCGGTTTCAAAGTTTGCTTCTGCTTAAACTAACTAAATATTTGAGAGTTGGATGACCGTAGGGGTGGGAACCTCAGGGTACCTCACGATACGATACGCGATACAAAGCTCACGATAACGATTATATCACATTATATGTGTCAGAAATATACCATATGCCAATCTATGGCATAAATAAAAGAATAATGTTAAGTGAAAAAATACACTTTATTTCATGATAAATGAAATGGAGATGCGTAATGTAGTCATATATTAAGTATTGATACTAATACATAATTTTAAAATATATATATGTGTATATATATTAATTTTTTTAAATTGATACTTGGCAAATGCATTGATAATCGATTGCGGGAGAAAGTATCACGATATATCGTCACACGCCTAAATGACCGGCAGAGACATTTTATGGTTCCCTCAGCAATGTGCAGCCTTCCAATTTGGCAGGTCTGTCCTCTTACTGCTCCAAAGTTTAGTTCATGCGAGCTCTGTGTCTAGTCCTGGGGTCTGTCTGACTAACCCTATTAAGCGTCCTAGGGCTTATTCTAGGGCTATATTTGCTTTCATTTACATAGGAAAGCATAAATAACAGAAGATTCAGTACATTAGCTAAATAGTTGGTATTTGTTTTGGTTTTTTTATGGCAGAAAGAAGTTTTGATTTATGAAATGTATTTCCCATTTTTAAATATGACTACCTTGTTGCCTCATGCAACATAATCTCATAATTAGGTCGGATATAACTGTTTCTTTTTCCTCACCTCCTTTTTAGTCAACAAATCAATTGACTAGGCATCAAATTTCAATTTCAATAATAAAAAACTACTATAAACTATTTAGTAGTGCCATTTTTTGACAATAAACTAACTCAAAATAATAATACTGTTTTATTTGGCCATGAGGTTTGATTCAAGTTCTTCTGGTATAGTTAATAATATGAAGACATTTTGTCATTACTTTTAGTAGAATACTTGCTCACTTGCTTTAATACTTTGTTTTAGTACTTGTTCTTTGTAGTCCTTAGATCAAGTATCTTTTGGTCGACTGCAGTCCTCACAGATAAAGATTAAAGCGGAGGGTTCGCCTTGAGCTGCTGTCAAATTGTTCAAATATGGCTTGTATTCAATCTAATTTAGCAAGAGATCCTTTTCATCCATCATTCTGAGCTTCTGTTTTTGTCTTTTACACTTTTATGAAGTTAGATGTAATGTTAAAGATTAAGCAGGTCAGTGTTTGGTTGTAAACAGAGCTAAACTTTATCTTTCCTTTTTAACTCAGAGAAAACATTAACTTCACAAGAGCGTGTGAGTGCTGCTGCCCTTGTATTTGATCATTATTTAAGTGTTTTCGGCAGAGCACAGGCAGCAGCAGGTATCGAGCTGAGGAGAGGAAATCAAAGGCCGCTCAAAGCTTTGGTGCAACAGAGAAAATATCTCACTAAAGCAAAGCCCCATTTGACAAGATGAAAGCGTCTTATGAAAGTTGTTACCAAAGGTGTCTCAGGTTTCATTTGGGAGATGTGCTTTAGTGACTAATGGCTTATGTCCGGCCGCATGTATGGGAAGGGATAGATACAAGCCGGAAATAAGATCAGTTCATGGAAGAAATGGCACCTTTTACAGCAGGAAGAAGATTATTTTGTACTATACTATTGAGGGCATATGTTTCATGTATAGACAAATATTAAAATGACCTGAAAGCCGGGGTTACTTATTCCGTAATCCATTTAGTCTGTCCTAACGATATCTGTCCTGTTAAAGTGAAATAGTTCTAGGAAAGAGCCCTGGGAGTCACTATTAAACGTCAGCTGAGAGCCGATTGGATGAGTGAGGGTGGTCCTCTCTTCTTCCCATTTCTGTCTGAAAAAACGAATCTAAAGACATGACAGAGGCTAAAATTACACACACTCATGTGAAAACTAGTGATGGAATCAAACTGTCTTAGAGCCAGGAACTAGTTACAATGATTGTATCAAGAAGTCACATTTTTTGTAGTTTTCAAATTAGGTACCACATATTTAAATGGACAGAAACGTCTAGTGTGATCTCCTAAATGGGTATATCATTTACTAAATTATTTCACCATTATTAAAATAAAAGGACTATTCAAATTCACCTATTAACTTTTTGCAACCCAATTATTGAACCAGACTTAACCAAGCAAGCCAGGCCCATTGAGTTGGTAACATGCTCTCTCTAAAAACATCTCTATACCTGATTTTCTGCTGCTAATGAAACTATCTGGAGCAGTTGGTCGTTACTGTGCTGCCTCAGGAGCAGTGAGCAGAGGATTTATCATTTATCTTAAAGAACAGTGTGTACATTCATTGCTGTGTGAGAGGATTTACTGTGCGAGTGTGCGTACGCATCTCATAGCTGTTTGCACACGGTCGTATATAACAAAAGAGCAGCTATCCTCGCATTGCTTTTATATTACAGTCACGGGAGCCGCTTTCACAGATGCTCACTGCCTCATTTCTTGATTCTAACTGTTTGGTCCCATCCGTATTTCATTGGCCGACAGCAGCAGTTTCTGGGCAGTGGCTTTTGGAGACGTCTGCAGAGATGTGGTCCACTGAGTCATAGGTCAAAACCAGACTGGGTGGAACAAAATAACACTGGCAGTAACCAAACCTGTGACCCTCCTGCAGATCTTGACCTATAGCTTCATGGTCGGCATGAGTAGCTGGGTGGAGGACATCAATAATATACAGTATGTTACGTCACCCATAGTGTTTACCCAATGTGGAAGAAGCTGATTCAGACATATGCCAGCCGGAGCCAATTCCTTTCATGGGCATTTATTCTGACAAAGTTGGCTTTGCGTCGTAGCAGGGGTAGACACGTTGCTATTATGGTTACTAAGGCGAACTGGAGTTTCCCCCTTAAATGACGGCATCTGATGACTATCAATAAAAAAAGGTTTTCTTAGCTTATCTAATCGGGCGGCACAGTGGCTGCTGAGTAGATAGCACTCTGGCTTCTCAGCAAGAGGGTCCTGGGTTCGAAGCCCGGTCGGAACGGGGCCTTTATGAGTGGAGTTTGCATGTTCTCTCCGTGTCCGTGTAAGTTTCCTCCGGGTACTCCGCTTTCCCCTACCACTAAAAACATGTTCAATAGGTCTGGCATGCGTCTTCTGTACTGGCGACCTCGACAATCTCTGTGTGGAGTGAGAGACAAATGCCCACAACAATTGTAAACCGCTTTGTGACTTTGTGTGTCGGTATATAAATAAAGATTACTTATTACTTACTAATCCTTATGGCTCATATCTGGTTTAACAAAGACACTATCAAAATGTAAGGATCACCAGGATCATGGAGAGCACTATCCCACAATTTGTGTTACACAGAAAATGTTGAAAATAATTGAGCTTTCCGCCTTGTTCCTGTTTTGAATGTTGCCATGAGATGCATATTCTCAGCCTGGGTGTGTTCCTCGCTCTTTCACAGCGTCACAGTCTCCAGCCCCTCAGCGTCTCTGCAGCAGCTGTGAACGCACTGCACAATCTGACTCACAAATGTGCGCTATTATTGTCCCTCTCTCAAACCGAGGCAGTGGAATAATGTCTCCACCACTCAGCCATGCATACTGTAGGCGTGGTGCAGCTTTGGTGTTTGCATGTGGCCTTTCACAGCAGATAAACATAACCGACTGTGGTGTTTTGGATGGGACCGGCCTTGTTTCTGTGTCTCGGCAGATGGCTCACAGTTTGATGCAGTCATCTGAGAAATGCTGGCGTTATGTTCTGGCTCATTAAATATATTGACTAGTTTAAAGATGTAATATGAGCTCAAATTTGTCCGTAACCACTGTTGTGTCAGTATGCATCATCCAGTGTTGAGCTCATTTTTCTGATCTACAAAAGAGAGAGAATCATTCCTTGATGCGTGGATTGATATATTGCGTCATGATTAATGCTGACAGAATCCACTGAGAGTGTAGTAGTAGTGTCTTTAAAATACCCATGCTGTAGATGACTAAATGTAGGTTTACATTGAATAGAAATACTTTAACTATAAAATGTGCAATTCGTTTTGGTTTTTTTTGCCCAAAATCACAACAATAGTTATCTCAGAGGACTTGACAAAACCGTGTAATCACCAACACAGATCAGAGAATCAAACAGTTAAAATACAATGAATAGAGAACACATAAATATTGGTCCATAGGGGGGGGATACATGTCCATAAGTGCTTATAAATATCCATAAATGTTCTCTTCTGTAGGTTTCCCTGAGCTCCAGAGAAGATGACGACCATGGTGTACCCACGCGAGGAGAAGCTGGAGAAGCTCTCCCAGGAAGAGATCATCTCCAACACGAAGCTGGTGATCCAGGGGCTGGAGGCCCTGAAGAACGAGCACAACTCCATCCTGCACAGCCTCCTGGAGACCATCAAGTGCCTGAAGAAGGACGAGGAGGCAAACCTGGTCCACGAGAAGTCCAGCCTGCTGCGCAAGTCTGTGGAGATGATTGAGCTGGGGCTGGGAGAGGCGCAGGTCAGACAACACATTCAATTACTCAATCCACTCCAAAGGCAGCCATTTTATCCCAAATTTGAGAACTAAATATGTTGCTTTGTTGAAAATGACTGTTTACCCTGGCATGTTCTGAAATAGTTGTATAGTTTGAAGTGTTTTTTACATGCAGCTTTGTAAATTCACTTCTTGCACAATACCATAATGCTTTGCGCCTTGGGGGTAACTGCAGAGAGCGTGTTGTACATGATTCATTGCTGACGTTGTTTTGATTGTGAGTAAAGCTACTGCCGAAGATTAGGGGATAACAACTTTTTCTGTGTTCCTAATAATAATGATTAATGTTATTACAAACATATATATAGGACGGCACAGTGGTTAGCACTTGTCCGGCGTCACAGCAAGAAGATCCTGGGTTTGATTCTACTTCAGGCCTTTTTATGTGGTCTTTGCATGTTCTCCCTGTGTCTGCATAGGCTTCTGCTAAGTGCCCTGGTTTTCCCTACCAGTAAAAACATGTACAATAGTTCAGGCTGAATTAGTGAGTGTTTGTGAATGAAACTGTGGGACAACTGTTCATTAATACACACTGTCCCATCCAAATAATAAAATAGATGATTTAGAATACCGAAAGATTCAGCTAATTCTAAGATGTGTTTATTTCTTAAGCGCTGTGTGGTGTGCCACTGACTAATATTTTGTATACAGCTGTACAGCCTGTCTAAGGTGCAAAGCATTATGGATGACGTGCTAGTAATAGCAATTAATACTGCATTACTTCAAACAGGCGCTAAACCTGTAAATAAACCCAAAGGAAACATACCACTTCCTAGCCTCATATCATAGTGCTTCCTCTTTCTATATCTGGGTAGATTGTGGGATTATGATTCATTCCTCCACAGCCGTCTCTCCTCTCTTTTTCTTCATTTCTTTCCAAACCCTTAACTTGCCCCCATGGCATCTCTGTCTCAGGTGATGATGGCTCTGTCCAACCATCTGAACGCGGTGGAGTCAGAGAAGCAGAAGTTGCGCGCTCAGGTGCGGCGGCTCTGCCAGGAGAACCAGTGGCTGCGGGACGAGCTGGCCAACACCCAACAGAAGCTGCAGAAGAGCGAGCAGAACGTGGCCCAGCTGGAGGAGGAGAAGAAGCACCTGGAGTTCATGAACCAGCTCAAGAAGTACGACGAAGATGTCTCGCCCACTGTAAGTAAACTGCACTGGTCATGCTTTTGTCCACCCCCATTGGTACGTTAGTGCAGGGGTACAACGCCAAGCCACGGCCCAAATTAGAACTGGACATAACTTACTTAGTATGTTAATGATGGAAGATACTGTATATTTTTACATATTATTCTTTTGTAAGCATTGAATAACACAACAAAGCTAATATTATTAACAAAATGACTCCATCAGACTCTGGAATCAAGGAAATGGCTTTAGCTTAGTTAATAGTCTTTAAGTAATTAAACAAATTTAATGAAATCTGAAACAAGTAAATACAGTTTAGATCTAATAATCATTGGAGTAGATGTTTTTTATAAAAAAAAAAAAATTCAACTTATGGTTTCATTATGCCGCGTTCAGACCGGATCATGCGTTGCGTCGGCTTTCAATGCAAAGTCAATGGTGACGCGCGTTCAAGCGTCACAACGCACGGACGTCTCGGAATGCACGCACGGAGCGCTGGGAAGTCGAAGGGGAGGAACGCAGGAGATGAATTTTGCTGAACATTTCTTCGGGACGTTCGTGCAGCAACCAATCAGAGAGCCGCAAAGTGGTCACAGAGGCATTAGCGGACTGAGCGAGCAGACTGAAAATACTCGTAAACAGCCATAACAGGAGCTACATCAGGACTAAACCAGCGTTGACAATGGGGGACATAGTTTTCATGCTCCTGTGACTTTATGCAACTGCTTCGAGTGTGTTCGCTGATGCGGAAGTACCGTTTAATAATAAAATAAACGTAAGCCGCTAGCATAACTCTGTTAGCATCAGAGCCCGCCGGCTACTTCCGGCACTTCCGGCTCGCGCCAGGACCTCTGGTCTGAAGACCCCTGCGTCTGAAAACTAGAGAACGTGCGTTTCAGCGTTGTCGGCCTGAAAGCAACCATTAGTATTATCTGTTCGTTGTGACATTACTAAAGGCCATTCAGTATAATCTGTTTAACTGTGTTTTATTTTTGGGAAACAAATCCAACTCATAATGCATTTATTTTAGTTCATTGTTCTTCAAACTATTCCTCATTTGTAGTTTATCTCTGGACTGAAAATAACTGTTCTCAACAATTAAGTGTGACTGGAATGAAAGCAAGATGCCAGTTGTTTGATTGATTGAGTAGCACATGATTAGAATGACATTATTATTTCACTTTAGTATCACATAACCCTTGGTTGTTCCGGCAAATTTCTTGAAAACAAGCATAATGAACTAATCAAT
This sequence comes from Knipowitschia caucasica, assembly GCA_964034765.1. NCBI lineage: Eukaryota > Metazoa > Chordata > Actinopteri > Gobiiformes > Gobiidae > Knipowitschia > Knipowitschia caucasica. The sequence goes on from OZ035835.1 coordinate 33,023,256, forward strand.
CTACAGTTCTGTCTAGAACACTTATTTAACAAATTCACAACAATATTTCAGTTTTTAGCCAGGAAAACGTACCCACCATTTCTCTTAGTCTTGATTGGCCTAATTTTCATTTCAATGTTATACTAAGTTACTATATAATTTGAACAGATCCAGACCCATACATCTATCTGAACAAAAATGCAGGAAATTATGTGTAATGCTTTAGAATTAAGAAAACAACATGAAAACAACCAGTGATGTAATTGTTTCCCCTTTTTATTGCTGAATTAGTAAATTTTGTCCAAACAGTTCCATTAGATGCATAGAACTATTAATACAGGGCTGTGCTAATAATATGATTTCTTTTATTCTCCAAAATTATAATTAATTTGAATATTGACAAAACTACTATCTTTCCTGTCTTGCAGAAGCCTTAGTCACAATACTTGTAAAACAGTGATCCGGTAATGTCTGGTTATGATGCTTGTTTGATTTTGTAAACATGTGGTGCTGCCTCTTCACCGTCTCTGAGGAGGGCGGATGTTTGGCTGTAATCCTGCGTCACTTGTCAAACCTGCCGTCGTTTGTTGTGTGAATAATTTGGATTATAGCGCAGTGTCTTTGCGTCTGTCAGAAATAATTAGTGTCTTTTTTTGTGTCTGCAGCAGGAGGAGAAGGACAAGGAGACACCAAAGGACTCCCTGGACGATCTGTTCCCCAACGATGAGGAGGATCAAGGACAAGGAGGTAAGGACTTTTCAAAATCAATTATACTAAATAGAGTGTTGGGGGGTTTATTATGGAAAATTATTTAAATTATTTAAAAATAACTCATCCATTTTTGTCAGCTTACAGGTTGATTTAGAAAATGTATTTATTATGTACATTTCATTTAAAGAAACTGAGGACAAATCAGACAAAATGGAGAAAGCAGCATTTACTTTCAGTTTCACATGAGGAAAGGCAAGGCAGGTCATAAACTGGAAGTACATTTATTTACATGGCACATGCATCAACTGCAGGTCAATAAAGAAATGCCATAGGACTCTTAGTACTTTTGTTATTTCTAAACACACATAAACAAGTGGCATTTTGGGTAAATCATCTGATAAAGTAAATGCACATTAATGTAATTGTGAAATACAAATGATAAATACGGAGTTACATATAGTATGTTACTCGGGTTCTACATGTGCACGTGTAGATATCCAGGTTTAAAGCAATGTCCTCTTGCGGTCAGTCGGAATGAAATGGAAATGTAAACCTTGATCCCTGACTCGTCCCTGACTTGTGCTTCAACTGAGAATATAATGAAGGACATTGGTTTGATGACAAACGGTGACCTCAGTGAAGCGTCCTTGGTCTGTCTTTTGTCAGTCGCTCCCATACAATACAGTGCATCTGAAACAATTAGCAACATTTTTCAGACTAAATTGACTAGAATGACAGGTGACTCCTTGCTACTGAATAGTCCTGTTAAAAGTTCTATTTAGTCGGTGGCTCACATGTTTTGTTGTTCCCCTCACAGTGCAGCACCAGCACAACAGCGCAGCGGTGGCTGCAGCTCAGCAGGGGGGCTACGAGATCCCTGCTCGGCTCCGGACGCTTCACAACCTGGTGATCCAGTACGCGTCTCAGGGCCGGTACGAGGTGGCCGTGCCCCTCTGCAAACAGGCTCTGGAGGATCTGGAGAAGACCTCAGGCCACGACCACCCCGACGTGGCCACCATGCTCAACATCCTGGCTCTGGTCTACAGGTGAGGAGCAGGCGGTCAGAAGGTCCAATCATAAGGTTAACAGTGGTGCATCTAAGGGCCAATGGGCCCCCTTTAATTTTTACATGATAAATGCATACAAATGTATTGACAATTTGTTCTAATAAATCTGGTCAGTGGCTTTGATATATGTCAGGTAGCTCATGTAATTAAACCTACAGGTTTTTTCGTATTTGAAAGAGACAAGGTACTTCTTGGAGATTGTATAAGTGATGGAGGACTACTAAAAACATAAATACAGTATTCGGCCCCCTTGAACCTTTCAACATTTTGCCACATTTCAGGCTTCAAACATAAAGATATAAAAACATTTTTTTGTCAAGAATCAACAACAAGTGGGACACAATCGTGAAGTGGAACGAAATTTATTGGATAATTTAAACTTTTTTAACAAATAAAAAACTGAAAAGTGGGGCGTGCAATATTATTCGGCCCCTTTACTTTCAGTGCAGCAAACTCACTCCAGAAGTTCAGTGAGGATCTTTGAATGATCCAATGTTGTCCTAAATGACTGATGATGATAAATAGAATGCACCTGTGTGTAATCAAGTCTCCGTATAAATGCACCTGCTCTTTGATAGTCTCAGGGTTCTGTTTAAAGCGCAGAGAGAATCATGAAGACAAAGGAACACACCAGGCAGGTCCGGGATACTGTTGTGGAGAATTTTAAAGCCGGATTTGGATACAAAAAGATTTCCCAAGCTTTAAACATCTCAAGGAGCACTGTACAAGCAATTATATTGAAATGGAAGGAGTATCAGACCACTGCAAATCTACCAAGACCCGGCCGTCCCTCCAAACTTTCATCTCAAACAAGGAGAAGACTGATCAGAGATGCAGCCAAGAGGCCCATGATCACTCTGGATGAACTGGAGATACCTACTGCTGAGGTGGGAGAGTCTGTCCATAGGACAACAATCAGTCGTGCACTGCACAAATCTGGCCTTTATTGAAGAGTGGCAAGAAGAAAACCATTTCTCAAAGATATCCATAAAAAGTCTCATTTAAGTTTGCCACAAGCCACCTGGGAGACACACCAAACATGTGGAAGAAGGTGCTCTGGTCAGATGAAACCAAAATCCAACTTTTTGGCCACAATGCAAAACGATATGTTTGGCGTAAAAGCAACACAGCTCATCACCCTGAACACACAATCCCCACTGTCAAACATGGTGGTGGCAGCATCATGGTTTGGGCCTGCTTTTCTTCAGCAGGGACAGGGAAGATGGCTAAAATTGATGGGAAGATGGATGGAGCCAAATACAGGACCATTCTGGAAGAAAACCTGTTGGAGTCTGCAAAAGACCTGAGACTGGGACGGAGATTTATCTTCCAACAGGACAATGATCCAAAACATAAACCAAATTAGCCCCAGGCTACAATCCAGAGAGGTGTGTTCAATAATAACTAGAGTGTACAGGATTCAGGAGCTCATGCAGCAATTTTGCTTCAAACTAAGTAAATAGTCATGTTAATATTCCTATAAAGCTGGGGTGTCAAACTGGTTCCAGAAATGGCTGGTGTGGCTGCTTCATCTATTCTTCGGGTTAAGACTGGACAGACTTGTTGAATTGGGTGGAGTGCTCCCGCTAAATTGGAATGAAAACTTTTTGGACCGATTTGAAGACCACTGCTGTGACTGTATAGTACCCTCTATACTGATGTCTCGTTTACTAGGGGTACAGCTGACTACATTTCAAACACTGTTCCTTTATTGATTTCTGATTTTGTTTCCTTGTGCAGAGATCAGAACAAATACAAAGAGGCGGCTCATCTGCTGAACGACGCTCTGTCCATCAGGGAGAAGACGCTCGGGAAAGATCACCCTGCCGTAAGTCTGCTCCTGTTTCCACGGACACTAAAGCAGAATGTGATCCCCACAGGCTTTACACATGTCGAAGTCATAGTGACATGTGGAAAATGTATTGTTCCTTCTACACTGAGGGAACTTTGAAATCTCCCAACACAATCAATAACCTTACTTTGTTAAAACTGTCTTTTTCAAGGCTGTTTATTTTAAGATCAATCCATTGTTCATCTTTTGGTCTCAGTCTGTCTGTTGTCATGGGAACCTATACATTTACGTGACCACTTCAATGAGATCAGTGTCTTGTTGCTGCCTCACAATCCCCCAGGACTCGGTCAATAATCTTGCTTTAAGCGCAGTGTGCTTTGCTGCTTCTGACCATATGACCTCTACCTTGTAATCAGCCAATCACAGCCGCTCTCCTCTGCAATGCATCATTTTTTTTTTAAATCAGAAACTAACTCTCATGCTGACAGTGATAATGAAAAGAGATTATATTTTTTTATGACCGGAGGCTTTGCTTTGCTTTGAGGCCAGATTAAACATAAACAGATTTCATGCCACAGTTCTGTTCTAATTGAGTGCAATTTTAATCGATTTTGTTAAACTAATGAACTCTCCCCAGAGACCTCATTCTGAATACTGTTATTTGAAGATAAAGACCAAAACATTGCTCTCACTGCAGCTGGTGATCAGCTGTTGGTTCGTCACAAGGATTTTGTCGATTTGTTGATTATTCCAACAGCAGTTCACAGATTAGATAAAACAAAGTCAACTTTCAGATTAACTTTGAGTGGAAACTTGTATTTCTTTATTCTTACATTACAATTGAGTCAGTAGAAATTTGTGGACATGTGGTAGAAATTTGGTTTGGAGCAGAGTTTAGGCTTTGGGGGAATGACAAGATTTGGAAGCTGTTTTTAAAATTTACCTTAGTTCACGCCTTTACACTTGGACACACTATGATTTGTAAGTGATAATTGATCAGTTTATATTGATATTTTTTCAGTGGAGTTTTGTTTGGTATGGAATTAATATACGTACCAGTAATATGTGATAAATAATTTGGTATTGAATGTTACCATTATTATCCCTACATTACCATTATTATACAAGTATTGTCATAGAAATCCAGTTATTTTTCAGTACTCTTGTTTCAGGAGAGATGACCTGTTACAAAAACACCATGCAGTATCTTATTTTGGTTATTTGGTTATTGTATTTCCTTGGGTAGAGGAAATATTGCAATGTATGTTTTTTCATTTTCCAATACCAACAATTAAATCCAATATCATGCAGCCTTATTACTTTCCTAAACCTGCACACATTCCACACATAACCACTGCTGTAAAAACACAACTCTCTAAGTTTCAATATTTATCCGTTTTCTTTTTTCTCATGTTTGTTTTTTGTTTTTTTTAGGTTGCTGCGACACTGAACAACCTGGCTGTTCTGTACGGAAAGAGGGGCAAGTACAAGGAAGCGGAGCCATTGTGCAAGAGAGCTTTGGAGATCAGAGAGAAGGTAGGTCCCTGCTCCACTTCAGCGACAATTAGCGCCGAACAAATGAACTGCCTGAGAGGTACTGAGAATACGCTAACAAGAGCGGCTAAAATTATCCACCGCGAAAGAAAAAATCTTCCCAAATCGGTCGTGAGTTGTGGCTCGGGGCTCTTCCTGCGTCAGAAGGCTTAATTGAGAGAGGAACGAAAGAAGCAGCGGAGCACGGCGAGGTTCAATGAGTTTGTTCCTGTAAATGTGATTCTGGATCCAAGCATCGATCGCAGCGTTTATAAGATCTAAGGGCAGCTGCAGCAAACGGGAGCACAGCAACAAAGAGGAAGAGATGTGTTTATTCTGAACTATAGCCTTGCAGCACTGGGATACAGGCATAGGTCTAAATAAAAACTGCATTAGAACTGCATCGATTCACCGCAACTATGTTTCTTAAATCATCAACTATTCTGTCAATCAATCTGTCTTTATTTATAGAGCGCTTTTCCTACACTGGATATCACAAATCACTTCACAGTCCACATCACACAAGGCACAAATCATCACATAAAACAAACACATAATAGTAATTGATTAATTGTTAACTGAACTTTATATAGACTTCAACACATTCAAACAGATTGATTGATTATCAAAATAATCGTGAGTTACAGCCCTACTGTGCAGTGAATGAAATTTCGAATTATTAACTTGTAAATCTTTTAAAACATAAAGCAGAGAACTTTTTATCATCTGCAAACAGTTTTAATGGGAAATTGTCCTCAAATTGAAATTGTGTAGTCCTGTTTTAGGCCTGTTCAGTTTGATGTGGTTGTACCCTGGGCATTTTTTATTTGAATATTGTGGTACATACAGGAGATAAAACCGTTTATTAGGTAGAACTATATTTGAAACCAGGTTTGTCCATTACATTTGCCAACCACAGACTGTAGTCGAAATCTAACCTGGACGTCTAGTGTTGAGCCAATGTTATTGTCATTCCCTTGTGTCGTCTTGTTTGCCCCACATCCATGTCCTAACAGATGTCTCCTTGTTGTCTTTTCTCAGGTTTTGGGGAAGGACCACCCGGATGTGGCCAAGCAGCTGAACAACCTGGCTCTGCTCTGTCAGAACCAGGGAAAGTACGAGGAGGTGGAGTATTATTACTGCCGCGCGCTGGAGATTTACGAGTGCAGACTGGGACCAGACGACCCCAACGTGGCCAAGACCAAGAACAACCTGGTGAGAAGACTTCCACATAATTCTTTATGACAAATGATGATAATGTTATACTTAAACCATATATTTTATTATATATATTTCTAACTCATTGATGCAAACGTATTATACAGAAGTTTAACAAAAATGTTAACCTCCGTGATTCTTAGCTTGGTTTCTTCTTTCACGTTGATGACACACATCTGTCATGATGGACTAGGATCCGATTGTCTCCAGTTTCATTGGCTGCTGATTTTCGTTTGCCCTTCCCAGAGGGACACACAATGATCCATCCCCTTGTTCTCCTCTTCCTCAGGCGTCCTGCTTCCTCAAACAGGGCAAATACAAGGAGGCTGAGATTCTGTACAAGGAGATCCTGACCCGCGCCCATGAGAAGGAGTTTGGCTCTGTGGATGGTAAGGACCCGGATTAAAGACGTCCCAGAGACATCACCGCGCTCAAGGAGTGGAGAAAGAAACTGCAATAAGATCTGTAAAATCGTACATGGCTTATTAATTGGCTTGTTTTGCAGCACAGATATCTACTGCAGAATTGATTCTAATTATTTCTAACATTTTATAAATCAAAAAGCCCAATATTTTCCACCTGAGAAACCTTTATCATCTTCAATTATGAAGATTTTGAGACAAATTGGCATCATATATATGTCATCTATATGTTTGGTCTACTTTGGATCTACTTTAAATCTCCTTTTTATCATTCTGGGCAGACCATGTACTGTACATTATACAGAAATAATCTTATGCCATTTCAGCTTTATTTTGAAGGGAACCTGTTTGAACAGTTGTGTTTCTTTGTATCACTGATTAGTAATTGTCAGAAACTTCAAATTGCAATTAAATAATTCAGTGATATAATATATCTAACTTGATGGTCAATACAAATATATTTTTTATAGGTTTTTTTTCTGAATGGACATTTTTGTTGTTTTTTTAACGGGCAGAATTATGTTGAACATATTTCATATGCATAAAATGTGATGCTCAATCCACATTTTACCTTACATTTGTTTAGCAGTTGTTCACATGATCACAGGGATCTTGTGATGGTCTTTTATCTTAGACAAATACTGACACATTTAAAAGTTCTTGTTTCAGCTGATTTAATACTGTGTGTTTTGGTTTTCAACTTTGTACAACCCTTTTGTATTTTTGTCAATAGCTGAAAATAAGCCAATTTGGATGCACGCTGAGGAGCGAGAGGAGAGCAAGGTAATGCGCCGCTGTAAACATGTTTACTGTTTAAATAATAAAGTCAATTTTGAAATGTGACCCTGTGCTTCAGCCCTTGTATAGATAAGCCCCTATGGCAGATTACTTGCACACAAACAGAACAAAAATGCTGCTCCACCACTTCTCACTCTTATTTTGTTTTGTACTTTTTACTTCCAGGGCAAGCACCGAGACAACACTCCCTATGGGGAATATGGAGGCTGGTACAAGGCCTGTAAAGTCAACAGGTGAGTCACAGCTCTCATCTTGGACTCACTCATGGAGCTTAAGGGCTGTGTGCGAACAGAGGAGTGACAAGTGCACATAAGAACAGGTTTGGTAAAAGTAGGGGATGAGACGTCCTAAAACCCTCAACAGAATGTGTTATTACACCAGGCTTGGAGAACAAGTCTTAACCAAAATCATTCTTATTGAGTTTTTAACTGTGTCTCAACATTGTTCTCATAGTAAAAAACTTGGAGTGGTTTTGGTTCCTTCTACAGTAATATAAAAGATGTATGGAACAAATTTCCACAAACACATTGCGTTTCTCCATCTCTCCAAAGGCTTGCATATCCCTTCTGTTCAGCATCCTCTCACTATCATGCTGAGGAAGAATCTATCTTCTGCCTTAACTTAATTCAAATTGGGAATTTCTACTGTAAAATGTTCTTTTAAACCACAAGCTTTCAACTACATCACACAATGTGAGATGTTTATTGCAATGAATGTAATTTGTTGCGTCTACATGTTTTCTTTGTCTGCTATACATCTGACTGTTGCACTGAGCCAAAGCCATATCCAAGTCTGTGACTTCCTGTTACCTACGTTGCAATAAAAATTATTCTGATTCTGAATCCATATATTTCACATTCTCAAACATGAAAAGCCACAGTATTTTGTTCTTCAAGACCATGCCTTATTCATAATTAAAATCTATATTTTTGTTTTGTTGGGTACAATATTAAATGTGTGTGATGGTTCCAGCCCCACGGTGAACACCACCCTGAGAAACCTGGGAGCCCTCTATCGTCGTCAGGGCAAACTGGAGGCAGCCGAGACTCTGGAGGAGTGTGCCGTCCGCTCCCGCAAACAGGTCTGAGCCAAAACCATCTGATCTGCATGATTTTAACCCCTACCCCTCTGTGTTTGACTATCCTGTTTCCAGTTTAATGTCAGATCCCTTATACGTGTCACTCATGTTATTTTTCCCTCTCTCTACAAACGCATGGAACCAGAGCAACACAGTAAGTGGTTTGTCTCTTTGACTTTTAACCCTCGGATTCTCAACTGGTGGATAATGACCTAAAAGCATCTAGATACAGATCCTGAAAAGGAATTAGAATTTATAGCATTGTGTAAGTGTAATCTCTCAATACAAGATTAAGACTTTATTGATAAACAAGATTCAATTCATTGCATGTATTGTAGTTCAAGATTCTTCACAAAAGGAAAATAATTCTCAATCAACAGGAAATAACTCTCAACCAATTAATTGAAGTGTACCTAGCTTAGTACCTAAACACTGACTCACAAGGGTCTTTCTTATGCAATAATGACATTTTTTCTATTAAGATTTTTGTATCATTTAGTGAATACATTTATTGCCAGCATGGAACATTCTCCGCAAATGGATGTTCCATAGTGCATCTTTAACCACCTTTAACCAGTTGAGAATCTCTGTCTGTAGGTCCTCTGTAGCTTTCACCTTCATTTCATTGCTTCCTGTCTTTTCTGTTCTGGCGTCACCTGGGAGCAGTTTCGCAAAGGTTTTTTTCCCAAGCAGTAAACTAATATTGTAAAATTACTAAAAGGAAACAAATATGGATTAAACTAACAGAGGTGGACTGACAATCCTTGGTGCACAAAGGGGTAAAGTCAGATTTATTATCACAAATGTTATTATACCACCAACAGGAAAAGCGAATTCTGCTGGAGCTTAAGAAGGTAAATGAAGTTGTTTAAGCTGCTCCTACTCTACCCTTTCAGAAGAAGAGCTAAATTATTTTAATTTTTAATACTCACTGCTGCAAAGAGGGGGAAAAATGATCAAAATAGTCAGTTCCCATATTACCCGCTTTAAAAGAACCAGTCTCATTACAATTTCAAATCTCGTCAAGACTTTTCAGTTGTTTTTTTGCTCAACATAAATTTGTAATGACATAGACCAGGCATGTCAAAGTCAAACACATCAGAGGGCCAAAAAAAAATGTTTGCTACGCGCCGAGGGCCGGACTGGTTCAATGTTTCTCAACATCCAGAGGCAGTGTTGGTGACACCTGGCTTGATAAAATATGCTCTAAAGCCAATCCTCATACTGTACATATTAGATGTAATAGACATCTGAGAACATGAAAATAGTAAAAAAAAAAAAAAAAAAGCTCAAACTTGGTGAAATGTAAAAGAGCAGTCTGGACCTCTTTTCGGGGCGTTTTTTGATTAAATCTGCAGAATGGATTATACTTTGGGAAATACAAGTGGATATTCTTCTTCAATGAACAGTTACGGAGAGAAAGACTAAGCAAGGATGGGGAAAGTTTAATTTGTTGGAGCAGCAGAAGACGAAAGGTAAAAAAAAACAAATACAGACGTGATTTATTTTGTGCCCATATATGCGTTATATCTTTTTAATGCAAAGTCCGATATCGTTTACACTTACATATAAATATAGCTGAGAAAATAAGCTTTAAAATGATATATAGCTTGTGGCTTACGAAGTTCAAAATACATCTGCTATTGCCAACAGATTGCTGGCCCCCGCTAGCGAGCTTAAGGGGTCAATACATTGCCTCAATGGCAGGCAATGTCCTGGGGGCCATAGATAATTCATTCGCGGGCCAGATCCGGCCCGCGGGCCTTGACTTTGACACATGTGACATAGACCATCCTGAATTTCTCCTACGGGGATCCATAAAGTATCTATCTATCTATCAGCCATATTTATAGCCTTATCGCAAAAGAAGCTGATTAGATCTAACTCAAACTGGCTCCATGGGCAGAAATCTGGAGCTCAATTCATGGGTAGCAACAACCTAGCAACCATGAGCCAATCAGAACCAGCACTAGTCTGTTCACACTTGGGAACAGAAGGCACCTGATTGGTTCTTAGGGGTGATGACTGTATTTACAAAGACAAATAATCAAAAACACACTAATATAACCAAGATCATACAAAGCAGTGAACCTCAGATTTATAAAGCCAAAATGGTGGGTGTGACACAAACAGTTACACAGCAAGATGAGTTTACTTTTCAATGTAGGTCAATGAGAGCTGTGTGTATGAGCACTCCCTATTTCATTGAGCTTACAGGTTAGCATTGGTTAGCATGGTTTATAAGCATCTTTCTCAATATTCACATCCTTGACTGCAGGAAATGGAACTAAAATTTTTTGTAGAGTGCACAATATAAGAGATAATGTAATAATAGTATGCAAAACACAGTATCTATTTTTTACAGTATTGAAATGAAAAGTTGGTTAACAAATTCCATGAATATTGCTCTTAATCATGATCATGTAACAGCGCACTCATCGTCATTGTATTGTCTTCGCCTCGTTATGACTCTTTCTGATCCTGGATGTCCGTATATTTCTTCTGGCTCAGGGTTTGGACCCGAGCCGTGTGGTGGAGCTCCTGAGGGACTCTGACGGCGAGAGGAGGAGGAGCCGCGACAGTCTGAGCAATGTCAAGTACGAAAGCGGCTCTGAGACTGGCGAGGAAGTGAGTATGGGCGTGGAGTGGAATGGGGTAAGTACAAGTCCACTGTAAAACTAAAATCACAAAAATGTAAATCTGTAAATGCAGACAAGCACCAAAAGGCTGTGTGTGGGAGAGAGCGAGCTTCGGCTGGTACAACAAACAGTGTAGACGCAGCCGTAAAGACCCAACCTCCAATAGAAGTGAACTATTCTGCAAAATACACATTGTTTTGGTTTGGAGATGTGATAGCACCAAACACGTGTGTGCAGGTCGACCTTCGTCTAATTTAAACCTGGGGTGACTGGCTTTTTCATTTGTATTTTTACATTGAGAACAAACATGCTGCTTTCCAATGTATTTTTTTGGAAAACATTATATCTTTTATCCTAAGCTGATCGGTTGAGTGAAGGTGGTCCTTTATTTTGATCCAAACATTTAACAGAGGTAAAAAAATACGTGAACCCTTTTTGGAGTTAGATGGATTTTATAGTTCTTTTCTTTTCTGGTCTGAAAGCTAGGTACCCCAGCTTTAATGTGCTTCATTTTAGTTCTTAGTATTAAAAGAGGATGTTTCTCCTCTGTTTTGTTATTTTAGTGGATGGTTTTGATGGTCTCAATGTCTGTAGTCTTCTGTGAGTCTTAAATTTGACTCGTCCAATCCTCAAAAAGGTGATATTTTACTTGTTTGAGATGAACATATGTTGATTCTAAAGTTAATTAAACCATTTACTAAAATCCATTCATTTGGGACATGAGTACCGTCAAAAAATCAAAAACCAGTGAAACTTCTCAATCTATTTTCTGAATTGTGTGAACAGATAAACTGCCATTTAACGTGAAACCCCATAGTGATGTATCGATCACCGGAGACAATAATTTTATTCTAATATGGATCGCATCTGCCACACTCGTATAATACATGAGAAACGTAAACGCATAACGTCATAGATTTTGCATAATGCATCTATCTCAGGTGTAAACGGATTTCCAACCACGTTGGAGGCGTTTCATTCTGACTCATGACCTGTTCTTTATTATAAATTGTACCAGCCCAGTTCCTCTCACCCACTCGTGTCTTTTCTGAGCCTTCTCTGAATCTCAGAAGCTGATTGAGTGTCTTGGCATGTGTTTTATATTTTTTATCCTGGTTTCTCGTTTGCTGCCTGATGTGAATATTGTGTCCTGTGACAATTCTGTGCTATGGTCGTGACGTCGGCTCTGCTCCTGCTCCCATCTGGGCAGTAACTCAAAGGAAAAAGCTCATATCAGGCATGTGGCAACCAATCTGGCTTCTTTATTCAACTTACCGGTTACACCAAGTTAAAAACAAAAGTCTAAGGCAATTGGAAAAGTCCAGTGAAAGTCTATGGCCTAGTGTTTTATTTTTAGATACATAGATAGATAGTGAAATTCAGGTACCAGCAGAAACACATCAATAAATACATTAATCTAAAAGTGGGGAAAGGGGCTTTTTATATTTATAATGTTGAGGCGAGGGACATTCGGAAAGACAGTATCTCTTAATGACCCCGCCTTAGTATGGCTCCCCACTCTCTGTGTTCTCTCCGGCTCTATTATGTCCAGCCCATTTATCCTCGTCTCGTTTCTGCCATAGCCCTTAACTACAGCGCAGCACTCCCCAAAGACATGTAGCTCCACAACAACACTGAGGATAATATGACCTCGATAAAGAAAGACGGGCACATCTCTACAAAAGGCCCTCTGGACGCAGTTGCATAAGTTACATAACAAGTTGGACCATTTTGGGATAATATTCATTTTCTGACCAATGTTTGGACCTTAAACAGATAAGTACAAGAAAATCAGGATCATTGACGTAGAATGAAAAAATGTACTTATCATGTAGACAAGGATTAGGTTTTAATGACTAAAAAAATTTACATTTTAAACTGCATTCTCCTCAATCCCAGTGAAATCCTAATCCTCATGGTTTTTATTTTTGTATTGTAAGCACTTATTTGCACGTATATAAAATATTCCAAATGTACAGACACACACACAAAACAACAATCAATTTCAATGGTATCCTATATTCAAAAGGGAGTGAATAAATGTGAGCCTTTAACCATGTTACAACATAGTTCCCTCATTAAAAGCATAGTCTGAGTTGTTTTTAGCACACCCACACTAATATGCAGAACTTCAAGCCCAAACTGGCACAAACACGTCCATCCATTCCTTCAGTCTCACTTCTGTCTCAAACTTGGTTCAATATGTCAGATTCTTCCAATAATAATTCATGACCAGAGCCAAGTATTGCCTCTAAATTAGTTCTTCTCTCCAGCCAATGGTGTGCCTTCATTTAGACCACGCCATCTTGGGTTTGAACGTAAATATTGTCGATTGTGTTTTTCCACTGGTGTCACTTAACAAGATGTATCCATATATTTTCTGAATATTAAACCTGAAATGCCAAAACTAGATAATGTTAATATCCAAAATGAACACAAAATAAGGCTTCCGTTTTTTTCTATTTTTTCTTCTTTTTTTTTACAACCATGGCCTGTGACGTTGCCGTGCCTAATATTAAGCTCTGCGTTTTACTAATGTGGCCTTGTACATTCAAACCAAAATGCATGTAGCCCCTCTGCGTACGTGAGGCCCTGTTGCTGTGACTCCTAACCTGCTTTATGGATAACATATTAAGACTGAATGGTGAATGCTTAACAAATGCCTTTAAACTGCTTACTTCGGCTGTTTTACCAACGCATGTGCTGGCATGTGCGTGTGACTGTCAGTGCTTTTACTTGTGCTGTAGTGTGTTTATGTTGTGTTGTATTTGTGCTCAATTTTTTTTTTTTTTTTTTTGAGTTTTCATTGTATATTAATATCCATCCATCCACTCATTACTGATTGTCCATACTAGGACTGTGTAATATTTAGGCTAATTTTGTTCCACTTGACAGAATTGTCCCGAGTCCAAGGGTTTGTTCATTCAAGCAGCAGCTAATCTAAGGCTTTGTAACATCACATGAGTTTCTGTAGCTGTGCTGAAAACTGCTTAAAAGGAGTCTTAGTTTGCAGTATGTAATTTGTGGATGAAATGGCTGATTTGGCAGGTAAAATGCTCTCACATCAAGTCCACCTCAGCAAACAGCAGCCGTATTTTAAAAGCTTCATAATCACATTTGGCTCATAAGATCCTGCTTATTATTCTGACACTAAGTAGATGTGGTAAAATGGTAACATACAAGCAGGCTCGTTTGCAGGGTTTCTCAAATACAGATATTTCAGTGCAGATAATCATAATACATAATGAGAATACCATTACTGTAACTTTTAGACTTAAACTTTCATACTTTTGACATTAAATGAGAGACTCCCTTATCCACACATTCCATTTATCTTGACTGTTAGCAGATAATAAAGTCTATCTTATAATTGTCTACTTTTGATGGCTGTTCATCTTAAAGAGCATCATCTGGGGGTGTTTTTAATTAAACATTTAGAGTTTACTAGCCCATAGAGCAGTGTAATCATATATGCATTATCATCAGCAGTCACCAGCCTATTGTACATTTAGAATCATAAATTTACATTATTATTAAGGTAATCTCTAGAAAATACCTATGTCCGTACCTCAATGCTGCATAAGTAAATATTTGACTATTATAGGAAACTTATTTTGGAGGTTTTCTGGTCAGTACTTTCAGAAGTAGAAGAGCAAATATTCATGAAAAAAGTTCGACCTAACAGGGTTTACAGCAGGGGTAATGAATACTACTTTAATTGGTTTGAATGGTTGCTTAATCTGGTATGAAGCAAATAATTTGTCACATCCATTGCCGGAAGATACTTGTGGATTCAATTTGAGTATTTATAGTTGTCACAGAATGTATTCACTCACTGCACCATGTTTTATCCCGGTTTCCCCCAAAGTCTTGTCACCACGCTCCTTGTTTACCGTATGCTAATGTCCAAAACTGCATGTCTGTGTGCTCTGTGCTGTTTAGCTGCTCTTCATTTTGCAATTTCCGTCTTTTACTTTTGTTTCTTTGTCACTAAACTCCAGTCTAACGCTTTTGATCTTGCCTTGACAATCAATCAGCCTTTTTTCAATCAGACCTCTTCAGTGGATTGTACTCCTCCTCTGCACCTCTCATCTGTATCATTATAAAGTTGGCAGGGTTGGGATTGAACAAATTGAAACGTCCAAAAGTGTTTGTAGGGTTGATTTGTTTTGCATTACTCACTACATGGTATAACTTGTACGAAGATCGGGAAAAGTTTCTTATCTTATAACACATTAAAGTATTTCAGTTTTATGTTGTGTGCTATCAGAACTGGAGTGTTGACCGTTCTCAATTCTTGCTCCTCTAATTTAGATGAGAGATATGTTAGGGATGTTTGCCCTTTTAATTACAATAATGAACTTCAGGCATGCGTTATATTGTTATAATGTTCATGAGAAAATTCAAGGAGTACTTCCTTACGACTTCAGTGGTTAGAGCGGCTGTATGAGGCAGGTCAGCCAGCCAACTTCAGCTCCACCAATACAGACATGTCATAAAATAATGATGCTCGGAGCCTCTGGCATGTAGTTAAGTAGTCTAGTAAACTTTGTTGTTGCTATAATTTGTGATAGTAGATGACGCTTCAAGTCTGTCAAAAGTGAATTGATACAGTATGTAGTGTTGTCGCTTGATGCAACATCTCAAACTATTTATGCTAGAAATAAATACTATAGTTAATGCCTTTGTTTTTATACAAGTCCTTTCAATATAGTTTAGCATTTATCAAGAAATGTCTAATGTAATCTGTTTTTATTTTATCGTTTCTTGCTCAGCTTGATTCTACCTTGTATAAATGCTCAGATCAGCCCGTAAAGTCAATAAAGTTTTACAATGCAGGTAGTCTTCCTCTGGATCTGGTTAACTAAAGTTTCCCTCTTACTACAAAGTTGCTAACTATATAACACAGTTTAGGGATAACATTAAAAACATGAAGTAGTGAAGTGCCGTCTCAAGTGCCGTCTGCTGCAGATATCCTCGTCTGCAGCGACGGGGAAAGAGCCAAAAATGAAGCTCTTTGTTCAATGTGACGAAGAGGAAAAGTTGCTGTGTCACTGCGGCAGCCTCCACCTGCTGCAGCATCAGTACCTGCTCCTGTTGCAGAGATAGTGGCTCCAGTTAAGCTATCGGACGTCCTCAGATAACAGGACTTGCATTTAACTGAAATAGGAATTCAATAGGCAAGAGAAACTTTCAAACAAGATCGACCAGCCTTTTCAAAGCTTTACATGCAGAAGTATTTATTTACTTTATCTGCAATGTAAAGTGATGCACTGTTTTTTTTTAATAATGCAATGTATAGTACAGTATGTAGTGCCCAAGACAAAGGCTTCCTATGTGAGACTAAAAAGTACCTTAGTAGCAGTGGACAAACTTTTTGCTTACATAATATCAACCATTATTATTTTGACCTTCCCAATATAAAGCCCCCCAAAAATATATAGATTTTTTATAATGTAGGTGCAAGTAATAACTGTTATATTTGGGGAAAAAATGTATAGCTTGAAGGAAAAATGGAAAAATCACTGAAATAATGAGGATCAGTTTGTCTCATATCCCAACCCTCACACGCATAGCCTTTACAAATGTGTGCCGTTTGTCTGTTTGCCTATCTTTCTTCTCTTTCTCTTTTATCAGGCCTAAGCCATCAAGATTATTCCTCCATCCTTCTATTCTTCTCCCAAAAGTCAAATCGGATCTGTACCATTCCTCCCGGTGCTCCTGTCCCGGCAGACACTCACTCTCACACGGCTCACATCTCCCCCTGGTGGTGTCCTCCTGTCACTGCTGCTGCTCCTGCTGCTGCTGCTGCTGATGATGATGATGATGGGACGTTTGGTCTTTTCTCTCCTCTTTGACATTCTTCTCACTCATGTGTCTCATTCATGTTTGTAGAAATGACTAGATTAGCTTACGTTAAAGGGGTAGCCCAGGTTTTATTTGCAAATATGTTCTGTGTGGACATAGAAATAGAACTAGTTCTACATGTAAGACACTCAGCTGGGGCGCCAGATAAGTTCATGATGATGTTGTATAAACTTTGTAAGCGCTCAGTCGTACAGGGATTAGTCAAAGCAAAGGAAGGTTTCTCACCCATCATCTGTACTTCTTAGCAGGTTTTCCCGACGTTTCGTCCTTCATCTAAAGGACTTCTTCAGGGGAATCAACCTTCCTTTGCATTGTATAAACTTGTCACTGTATTTCACCTTATATTTGATCCAATCGCTTAAAGCTAGGGTACCCTACCATTTTAAAAGTAAAATTGTGTGTACAAATCAGACCACTACATGTGGTCTTTAGCTTATTAAAAAACAATTTTCTTTTACATACTTGTAAGAAAGAGCTTTTCATGTCACTATTTGACACTATGGGCTGTGAGATGATTGGCTGAGCAAGGGTCTTCCTCTCTTTCACTCTTTTTGTGTGAAACAGCGGATCTAAAGAGGCAACAGAAGCTTAAAAATACATGTAGGTGAGAACTAGTGATTGACCCAAACTGTTTTGAGGACGAGAAAGTAGTCTGATGGATGTATTTAAAGTTCAATGTTTGTGGTTTAAAAGTCACGTACCCCAGCTTTAAGAGAATTTGGGTCATACAACTCAATGGGCCCTGACTGCAAAGTTTAAGAGCCTCTGTTAAGGTCAACAAAATAGAAGTAGCTCGAACACATTACTGCATGAGAAGACATTTGTGAATGCTAACTTACGTTTTCTACATTTTAAAACCTCTCTTTAAAGGAATAATTGCATCATGAAAGTTTAACGCTCAGAAATGTGTCGTATGTAAATATATTGAACCGGTCCGACTGAGAAAGCCAATACTGTCCAAAGCTTTCATTCACACAATCATGTCAGTGCTACTTTAAAGGGGGCAGATTTAGTAAAAGACATTCATAAATAACATTTGCAAAGTCCTGGGCCATCCCTTTAACATTATCATTGTTTGTGTAACTATTTTGAACTACGGAAAACTGTCACACTTCTGTCATTTGTGAATTTCATTGTAAATGTGAAAGACTGTAATATATACAAAACTAAGATGTCATAATTAGCATCCATAGACATTCACCGTACAACAGAGTCCAAAAGGAATCAATATTTATTTAGCTTATGTTATTATCTGTTCATTGCCTTGAGGGTTGACAAGTTTAAAAGTCAATATTAACAAAAACGTGGCTTTTAACTTGGTGCCTGTGTTTTTAGTCTTTACTTTATCAATGCCTAAACTATGGTACTGTATATTACTTATAATTAATAAGCATTTTTATTTTAGTCGATGAGATGAAAGAGATTTACGAAAGGGAGTTTGGTGTTTTTATAGATTTATTTGAATTTTTGTATGATTTTGTTTACATTTTTTCATGATGCATTTTGTTTTGTTTTATGTAAAGGCGATTGCAAGGACATACTGTAGCTATGGTGGTGTTGCCATGACTACTCTTACTATAGATAAAGTCGGAAACATCTCATTGGGTCATTTACGAGGGGAAATGGACGGCAATTGGGTTTTATATATGTAATAAAATGAAATTACGGTCACGAGGAACATGTGAGCAGACATGCCAATTCAAACTACAGTATGTACGTTGTATAACATGCTAATCTAGGAGAGAAGGAAGGAAATGTTTTTATATAGCACATTTCCTACTGCAACAGCATTCATACAGACACTAAATGTACTCAAGAAGACAGTGAAACAGACACAAAACACATTATACAACAGTTATGACCAAAAATGAATCACAAAAATCGGACCTCGAAAATATAGCTACAAATATCTGGGCAGGGCCAGAAACCAACAATAAAAAGGGTGTCCAAAACATTACCCCAAGGCAAATAATTTACTTTTTTAACTTGACTCTTGAAGTTTAATTTACGAGGAGCGTAATGGGAGATGCTTGTGCTATAATCTGACACTAACATTGGCCAAAAGGTTGACTAGAAAGTACATTTTAAGATCAAACCTTATTCAGAAAAAAAAACTGTTTACTCTTGTATGCAGCATTTGGTAAAGTAGGTTATCTGAAATTACAGGTAGTTTTAATACAAATATCATCCAAATGTATATTACCAATAGCTGTGGACTGAATATTTCAAAACTGTTGCTTTTCTCCTCTTATGACAATGGTGAACTGACTGTATCGCTGGTATCCATGGTGACGGCTCCATTGTTTCATAAATAGCTTTAACGTCCTTGGGTTTCTCAACACAAAAACACATTTCAAAGGGAAACCGCAACACAAAATGTAGAGCGACAGAACAAGCAGAAACATGGAGCACAAGAACAATACAGATATTAATATATGGTTTATGCTGTGTTTGATATCTTTGCCTGTGTCCTGTTCAGTGTTGTAACTAGTTTGTAGTTTAAGTCGGTGGAACCCAGGCCCCTGGACTGAGACGTGGAGTCGATAGGTATATAATTGTAATGGAAAGTATCACAATCAATCGAACTTCTTATTGCTGAGAATTGAACGGCAAAACTTAACAAATTCCTTTTATTATTATTAGGTTTTATAAATGACAACTTTACGTCAATGATATTTGAGGAGAACCAGTGTTTCTCAAACCGTTGTCAAGGAGGTCTTTTGCATTCTTCTTTTATTTTTTTGACTAATGTATCAATGTGTTTTTACTTTTTTGTGCTTACATTATTCTAGAGTCTCTTATCCATTGTTATGCCTTCGTTTAGACCATATTTTGTCTATGTTTAGGCCCAATTCTGCTCCGTTTAAGTCCTGCTGTTGCTGCACTGTGCTGTGCCTAAATTGGGATCACAATTTCCATTATTTTGAACCGTGGCACCAGGGAAAGACAAATGATCTTCAAACAGCGTGAGATTGCAGATGAGACATTACCATAACTAAAATTAATCAAATTTTTAACGAATATAGAAGAAATATGTTTTCCCTAACCATGATTATGAACAACCCAATGATGTGAGCTTCACTTGAATGGGTCATTGGTTCACCAAATTTTCTCTGGCCTTTTTCCTTTACAAATTATAATACTGATGGCTATGATGAGAATAGTTAAAAATCCAAAAATCATGTATCTATTAAAGGTCCCCAGTCCTAGCTTAACTATTAGAGGTATGAAATGTACAGGATAGATGATGAAGGATATATCTGTTGTAGCTTCTCAGCCTGGGGCCCTGGTCTCCACTTTAGTGTTATTGTGCGTAACATGCTTCGTGTGTCCACTCTAGTTCACCCGTAAACTGTTAATGCATTTGAACACAAAAGCTCAATGGAGTGTGTTGCCTTTTTCTCACACAATGGAAAAAAAAAAAAACATTTGGTGATTTCTTTGTGCAAACATACCAGCCACTTAATCCCAGTGTTTCATATCAGATGTATCAGATGTTATTCAAACTAACTGAATGTAATATGGACGTGCAATTGTAAAGGCTTCGACTATTCACTATTCTGGCTCTTGGTATGCGACTTGCCTTCTCCATTCCTTTCATCGGCACATGTTTCTTCGATGCAAAACAAGTGACTTTGTTGATCACCTTAATGACAATATTGTGTTAGTGGAATGCTTATTTATTGAGCTGTCTATTCCAGCGTATATATTAACATAGTGTGGCTTCGGTTTCTCAAAGTGGTGAGGTCTATAAGCATCATTGTAGAAAGTAGGACTGCGTACGATATTTACGATTCTGCATTGTGAAGACTATTGCATCCACACCTGTTCGTATTCTCAAATAAAGTTTTTCATTTGTGAAAACTCCCCGAGTCTTTGTGTGGTTTGAATGGAGTATTGTACAGGCTCCCTCTGCTGGGCTAACTGCGGAACTGCATATAGATTCAATTAAATATGTGAGTGGATGGATGGTAATTTTAGACGTTTTTATATATATATATATACAACAAAACAATGTAGACTATAGGACTCGGCTCATTGTTTCTGAACTACTATGACACATGGTACGTAGTAAAAAGAGTAGCTAAAGAAAAACACGCTTGTGCAAGGGTGTTTTGATCACACATTTAGAATTTATACAAATTGGACATATTTGGATATTAAAATACACAAATTCTTTTTTATTATTTTTTTTTTTTTTTTACAATTTATTTAATTGGCTGCTTTAGAATAGCATTGGATCAGGAATATGTGGAAATGTTTCAGTGAAAAAGCATGAATGAGAGGTTATATCCTTAGATTTACATTATTTTTTATTTAACTTTCCATTTTCTGACGTCTCTTTTGACTCGAACGAAATATGTTAAATCCAATAGATACTCAATTTGATAATGTAATTGTTTAGTCGTCCGAAAATGTTAACATTTGGTCTGATAAGAAAAAGAAAACTAGAATGTACAGTAATCTTTCTAATGAACTTATTACAATAATAATGTTTTTCTGCTCAGTTGATTTTGTCATTTCACACAGAGGCTTTTAAGAACCAACTGAATGAGCCCAAGATAATGTTTTTGAGAAGAGATTTTAATGAGATAATTAAAATCTAGATTCATTTCAGTCCACTGCCTCCATCTCGATTGTTTTAGTCTTTGTTGCTATGGTCTTTTCCTGTGTGTGCGTGTGTGTGTGTGTGTGTGTGTGTGTTTACTGTTGTCTATATCAGTAGGAGTATTTTATAGTAGTGTGTGTGTATCACCACAGTGGTGTGTATTACCACTAGGGCTGTTGTGTTGTATTTAGTGTGTTGGGTTGTATGTGTCCCTCTCACAGGACGACAGCGGCGCCCTTCACTGCAGTGGTTCTTTGTTGTATTGTATTCTATTGTGTTGTGTGTGTTAGTTGTGTAGTCTATTAGTTATGTGTATCCCCTCACAGGACAGCAACAGGGCCCTCCAGCGCCGTGGTTCTTTGTTGTGTTGTTTTGTGCATGAGTTTTGTTGTGTAGTGTATTACAGTTGTGTTGTGTAGTGTATTACAGTGGTGTGTGTCCCCTCACAGGACGGCAGCGGGGCCCTCCAGCGCAGTGGTTCTCTGGGGAAGTTGCGTGACGTCCTGAGACGCAGCAGTGAACTGTTGGTGAAGAAACTTCAGGGTAACGGCCCCCCGGAGCCACGCAGCAGCAAGTGAGCGGCAACACACTTTACACGTGACACACATTAGATTCATGGCTTTGTTCTTTTGTGTTGCTGTTGGAGTTGCAGTGATACCACGTCACTTACAGATTATTTACAGATTACAGTGGTCTCTCGCTGTATCGCAGTTCACTTATTGCAGCCTCACTGTTCCACGGAATTTATGTTTGTCCATTTTATGTGTGTGTGTGTGTGTGTTTCTTTTTCACAGCGTACTTCTCATGCACCTTGTGTGTACTCCAACAACATACATTTTTATTTAAACTTTTATTTAACCCAGAAAGAGATTAAGAACCTCTTTTTCAAGTGTCAACCCTAACTCTATCCTGGACAAGTGGCAGAAAAAGTTACAGTTACTTACAATTGCAGATTATTTGAAAAGTTATACACAAATTCATAAAATGACAGCATTATATTTAACCGCTTGTATAACATAAGATGAGATAAGATGTACTTTATATTTACATGTCACATTTGGCATTTGGATAGAAACACTCAAAAAGTAAGAAATGTGCAAACATGTTGATGCAGGATATTATGCACAAAAAGTGTCAATAAG
Source organism: Knipowitschia caucasica (assembly GCA_964034765.1). Taxonomy (NCBI): domain Eukaryota; kingdom Metazoa; phylum Chordata; class Actinopteri; order Gobiiformes; family Gobiidae; genus Knipowitschia; species Knipowitschia caucasica. The sequence continues at coordinate 33,046,112 of OZ035835.1, forward strand.
AAAGAAGTGTCAATAGAAGTGTCAATAGAAGTGTCAATAGAAGTGTCAATAGAAGTGTCAATAGAAGTGTCAATAGAAGTGTCAATAGTAGTGCAGGTTTTTTCAGTCATAATGCAGTGACTTAAAGTGACTTGTTGTACAGTCTGACATGACAGTTCCCTTTTATCTGAGGTCAGAAGAAAACGTTTGTGGCTTGTGTGATGAGGTCAGAGACTACGGTGGACGTCCCGTAGTCCTCAATCCTGCTCCTGCTCCTCAGCGCGGTGTCCTCTGCAGCTGTATTTTACGTTGTATGCACGGCTTTTGACAGCTGCAGCAGCACTCAGACCTACAATAAATACATTTGATATTTAGCAGTCGTGAGTTTAGGTTGTTAGAAAGTGTATAAAGTGTGTGAGGCCTTTTATAGCTTTAAAACATGCTAATTGAGCTTATTGCGGGTTATTTTTAGAATGTAACCCCCGTGATAGATAAACGAGGGACCACTGTACACACAAATAGACATCAGATTATTTCAATCTACTTTTTGGGCATTTTTGATCCCATTCAAATCCCTTTATTTTGAATTTGCCTGCTAAATAAGTTATCACATTACTGCTATTCCACACAAAGCATGGACTATTTCTATGTTAAGTTATTACTATGTTATTAACCATCGTTCTGTATATTCATCATGATCGTCTCCCCTGACAGCATGAAACGAGCTGCTTCTCTGAATTACCTGAACAAGACCAGCGACGACTCGTTCCCGGTAAAAAAACATCGATCTTTAAACTAATATCTTGTACAATGTATATGTGTATGTATTTGTCTTTGTCTCATGGTGTGAACCTCCTTCTCCCTTCAGCCTCGAGGTCCTGGAAACTTCCGCGAGAGCAGAGGCCTGAGCTCCAGCACCGTGGACCTCTACACCGGAAACTAAGCCGTTTTTTATCTCAACACCAGCAACAATCACTCCGACAGCGGAATCCCACAGTTTCAGTGTTTTTTACCCAAAGATTATACAGCAATCATGGACCTTACTATTCCCATTTTTATTCACACAATGCAAACATAGAATTTCATCTCGTGTGAAGTGTGCCATTGCATCAAAACCACCTCTACCATCGTAATATCTCCAAATTGGAAAGACACTTTATAAGAACTTGAAATTTGAAATGTCTCAACTGTGGGGAAATAACTACTCTCTAAAGCAAGCAATAAAGGCTTAATCTATATTTTAAAAGGATTTTTGATTTGTATGGAATTAATAACTGCCTAATAAAGCCCAAACCTGATCCAGTTAACCCTGGAACACCCTGGCATATTGGAAAGTAATTGTTTTTTAGTAGTCCTCTTAAAACTTGTATAAAGACTCAGGGCTCCGCTTTTGGGCTGTTTCTCATCAAATCTAAAACACCTCCTGCTCTTCATAAATGTATATTTGTTCATTATGATTTCAATCAATCAAAGTGAATCTGTTACTTTTCAAATTGTCAAGAGGCAATAAAACTTTTTAAAGATAGGCACTGATTAGACCCACCCACGCTCGCCCCTGCAGTCTCCTGATTGGTCAAAATTATTTCAAATCCTTGAGTCTCTTCATCATTGGGTTAACTGTTCTCCACCATAAATTGCTATATTTTGCAGTTTTAAAACCATAATAGATCGTTGCGAGCTATAGAACTATAATTTTCACTACCATTGTTAAGAAATGTGCCAAACAATTCATCCAGTCTTCACTTCAATGATTTCACTTCATATATATTTTTTATGCCTATTTTTGTTTCTTTATTTTATACATCTGTAAAAGTCTTAGACTGCTGCCCCCGCGACCCGGCAACGGATAAAGCGGAAGAAAATGGATGGATATTTTATACATCTGTAAAAGTCGACTCTGCAGTTAAAACACGGGTGCCGCTTTGAAAATACCTCCATGTTTTCCATAAATGTCTTTTATGGCACTTTCAACTTGCTGAAACGTGTTGCCATATTTCCACGTGTTGTAAGAATATTATGTTTTTTTGATTTTTTTTTGGTCTGCCTAAATTGCTCTCTCCTTGTGCCATTTTGTTGAGACGAATTTTGCTTTAAGAGAAAAAGAAAAAAAAGGAAAACATTGCTGGAACATTTTTAAGATGCTGTAATTAGTATTTTTAATCATTTTGCCTGTTGAGATTTTAAGGTGATGGAAAAGCTTTGTGATACAGGGTTCAATACAACACTAATTAAATATACTCTGCTGCTTTGACCTATAGCTTCTCTTACTACAGAGAACATGTGCGATTAATTTAGTAATTTTACTGTATATAATGATTCTGACATCGGTCTCTTTAATTGGACCTGTTTTTCTGTAAATAATTGAAATGTTTTGTGCCATTTGTGATTTGAACACAACTCCTTATGTTTACAGCAACTATAGGAAGAGATTCTCATTGGAGTAGATGAATATAGTGATTTGTTTTTGCACAGTGAAAAGATGGACCTTGAATTTTGGTTAAGCTAAAAAAAAAAGAAAAGAAAAGAAAACTGGAATTGTTTTAATGTTTGGGGGGGAAAAAATATTCATTGTTTCCTGCCATTTCTTTTCTTGTGCTGTTTTTGATGGTGTTTGAATCATGCCTCACAACTGCTTTGATCAAGGAATAAAAATAAGTTTGTAATCAGCTTTGTCTTCTACTCTTTATTTTATGTATATCTGCTTACAATATGACTGTTGTAGAATAAATGGTTTCAAATATATATAATTGTGACTGATAAATAGTTCAATGCGTCTGTGATCAATATTTGACCTGAAATTTTACTTTTAAGTTGAATACTTTAATTTTCTTTACGATTACTTAAGTACTCTGCTTTGGTCTTGTCAGTGGTCACCATACTTCAGCGCCAGAGGTCAGGACCAGAGCTGGGGGTCCGATCAGGATTTGATTCTAGGACCTACTTGCTGAGAAAAGACAGTGCTAACCACTCGATTACTACAGTGTATATACAGTAGATATGAGATGAGCCTGCGCACGGTGGAAAGCTCTTACATTTTTTTAAAGTCATAAAAGTGTCGGTCTGCCTCGTTGGATGTATGTAAGATTCATATAACACTGTAGAGGGGACATTCTTCTTTATGGAGACAAGAAAGAAGTTGAATATATTTTTCACATACATTTCTCCAGTGTGAGATCAATAAAGTATTTCTTATCTTCATCCATATAGATAGGCATCCTTTATTAACTACAATCTACTGTAGTTCCTCGCTCTCAACAGTTTGGTTCTATCTATACTGGAGCAGATCTCCAGTAGCAGCAGAAACACATCCTTCCATAAAAACCTGAAAACTATCAATATTGAATTGCGGATACATTTAATATTAGAAGATTCCAATTCCATTTCTGTCTCCCATTTTTGAGTGCAAATGTCAGAAACCCCCGGAGAGCCTTTGTCCTGGAGGATCCTCTCCTCCTGACAGCTCAGAGCTCTGCTGTGAGATCCCGGAGCTGTCAGACCTTTCCCTATCAGGTTTTATGAAGCTGAGAGTGTGAAGCAGCTCTCAGTTCATTAGTGCAACGTTGACACCAGCCTCAAAACTTCAAATGATTTCTATCTCCTGCTGCTGCTGCTGCTGCTGCTGCTGCTGCATTCCTCCTGCTCCAAATTGTGACAAAAGAGAGCAGTTTTAGTGGATTCCGTAGTGGGGGGTATTACTTATTGAAGATTTTTATTTTATTTTATTCACATTGACTAAACATACATGTTTGTCCTCGATCATGTGAGAATATTCTCTGTCTTGGTTCGTTAATGGTCTGCACATGTATTCAAATGATTGCATAGCTGGGCTAACTTTATTGTTCAATAAATTATACATTTTGTTCCCAACAGAAAGAGTCTTTCTATTCAGACGCTATTTTAGTAGTATGAGAAAACGAAACATATTACATTCTGAGTGAGGGTGGTCCTCTCTTTTCCACTTTTATGTCTGAAAAATCTGATCTACAGAAATATATTCATGTGAAAACTAGTGATAGAACTGTTTTAGAGCAAGGATTTTATAAGACTGACAGTTTCTTTACTTTGTGGTTTTAAACTTAAGCACACCAGCTTGAATTACTTTTATTTTGTGGCTTTTTTGAATGCTTGTGGGTAATGAGTGATCATAAAGCAGCCGCCTGGTGGCGCTGCTGCTCTCCTTTTTGCTTGTGGCAGAGTCAGGAAACGACTGCGCTGGAAACCATGGATACTCCGGATGTTTCATTAGATGGATTTCACAATTAAACTCAAATGTAAGAATAAAACATATAACTAAAGGGTTCCACAGAAGGAATATCAAAGCAAAAACTCAATATTCTTGGAAATAACTGGAGCTGATGTTTAAAAGTCAATTTAATTATAACTTAAATCTACAAAAATCGGAAGCCATAGAGCAAGTCAGCTGTAGATTTTGGTATTTAGCCAGTTCTTTCACATTATTTTAATCCATTTTAGCATAAAGTTGTGCTATCCTTAATATTCGCTTATCTCTTGTTGTGACGCAACACTAAAATTTCCCCACTGTGGGAGGAATGGATGCTCTCCTAATCTAAAGTACATTGTCGGTCAGATCTGTTTTTCAACTCCTCCAATTAATTGACTAAAACAATCAATTAAAAATGATCATGTACATGTGTAGAGATATGAAGACAAGACAGCAGCGATCGCACCTTTTCCATGGTTTATTTTGGAGTCCCTTCAGATCGAAGAAAAGGAGACAGGGCTTTTTAATTTTAAAACAATGTTCATAAGAACAGATGATATCAGTTGAGAAATAAATGACTCATGCTTAAAGGTATCTAGGAAGATTTTTCTACTTCCGGGTGGATCATGAAGACTATTGGTCCTCCTGATTGTCAATAATTTTGGTGATGCGTGCACGTCAAATAAGACCAGAGAGTTTTGTTCAAAAAGTAAAGTGGGCGGTTCTTTCCTAAAATTTGGGGTAATCCTCCTATATACCTTAAGATGTGGATTCAGTATGAACAATGTGGTCAGAACAAATGCGAAAATATGCTGGCCAGATATCACTCATTTCTTTAATCGACCAATAATGTATTTGATCAATTCCAGCTCTAGAAATAAAACTTTGTTTTCCTTTTCTATAATTTTATTGTGAAAGCCACGGGCGGATGTGTGGCTTGTATTAGCGGAACCTTTGTGCGTGGAGTAAAACCTCACAGCGGTGGGAGGAGACGGACGCTAAACTCCAGAGCACCTCGCAGCCAAACTACGGCACACACACACACAGGGGCAAACCACGGACACTAGTGACCGGTGCGGGCTCGCGTAGACCCGGGGGATGTCGCAGGGACCACGGGCACAACTGGAATGAACTTACAAGACTCATTTATAACCACCAAGTTTTCATCCATTACGCACCTGGAAGTGAGCGGGCAAACTTTCCCCGTCTGTAAGTGATCCGTGCTGTCGGCCTCTCGCTGATCAACCCACATGTCTTCGCCCTGTTCCTGGTAGTTTTTCCCCTGGAACTAGTGGGAATTATCACCTCCAGACTTCACCCAACACCGCAGGTAAACTCCAGTGGCTGTTCCATTACGCATAGACTTTTACGCGCGGGGCATTTCTTGACTGTGATCTACAAAATAACGCGAAAAGGCAGCAGCTCGCGTTTGTTGATCCTAAGCCCAAGGATCGGAGCTCAGGAGCGGGCATGGATGTACCAGTGCAGCGCAGGAGGAGACAGCGGGGAGAAGGCACCAGGGACGCGGCTATGAGGAGTGGAAAGACACCGGTGGATTCGCTCTTCGTGCTGGGCTTCATCTGCATCCAAGGTCGGTCCCAAATTTGCTTTTCTGCTCGTGCATCATGTGTGCGTATTTCAACTGTATCCATACTTGTCTACATGGAGTGGAACTTTTTTGTAATCTTCTATATTCTCCACACACAAACAAAGTCTCTTTCTCCTTGGCTGTTTTATTGCATGTTTGAGTTTTGTAACTTGGAACAGGCGCCATTTGGGGTTTCACACCTTTTTATCGCTCTACATACTTGAAGGCTATGTAAATGGCAGTTTGTGTTGTTTTGGGGGGCTTTAGGGGCCCCTCCCCCCCCAGTTGACCCCCTCACTCAGCGGGGGGTAGCAGTGAGACACGGGACAGTAGTAGCCCTTGTCTGGTGTGACACTTCCCTCTCTTGCAGCTTGTTAAATTGAAATACAGACATAAAAGCAAGTTTTGTTGTGGTTTTTCATATTTTCCAGCCCACAGAGGTTGCAGTCCTCCATCCACAATCCAGTGTTGCTCAGCCATGTCATTACGTATTCCCCGGACATTCCTCAACTCATTGGACACGCCATTTCTGATTATCATATTCATAACCGTGTTTGCATGTGTGAACTGTATCTGCATCCTGAGTGTGCCATGGGTTTTACAGTTCTGTAGAAGGGGGTAAAATGTATCCCAGTCTTTGAACAATCCAATCTTGAATCTCATCTAAATAATTTCTGATAACATACCAATACATCACATACATGTTAAACGTCTTGTATAGAAAAAATAAAGACATTATCACCAGCAATCACTTTCCTCTTTTACATAAATGAATGCGCTCAAAACAAGAACAGTGCAAGAGAATATTCACTTCAGACTCTTGTATACCACAAGTTATTCCCTTTCAATTCATTTCAATGTATTCTTGTACAGCCCTAAATCACAACAGTAGTTATCGGGGGACTTCACAAAATCAATATCCACAAATGTTGTTGAATGTTGAGTGTCCTGCATTATCAACACTGTCCTTTTAGACCCAGACAAGTTGAGCTACCGAACCACAATAACTGAACTATGTAATAAATACGTCTAACTAGTTCCTGGCTCTCTCTTGGTTCTATCACTATGGATGTATGTTTGGCCTTGAACAGAAAGCGAAAAGATGCAAGGATCCATCTGCTCTCAGCCCAAAGCGTCAAACAGTGACTCATACTGTAGGTCTCTTTCCTATACAAGTATGCAAAGGATATCATGATTTTGAATATGCAATTTGTTCCATTTTCCTTAAACAAGACTTTTTCTGTTGGGACAAACCAAATGTATAATGTATGAAACAAATAAAAGTTTGACTTCCCAGCTTTCGGCTTGGAAAAGGCACTGTACTTGGCCTGACATTCTGCCCTCCCACCATTCAACAGCAGAAGTTCACAACCCCGGTGCAGAGAAAGCCCATGGAAGCTCCCTCCTGGTTCTAGGAGAAAAGAATGCTGTTATCCTGCCAGCGATCGCCTCATTAGCTCCTCATGTCAAAACTCAGTCACTTTTATCTGATTTGTATGTGCAGACTGGAGGGAAATCCAAGGACCCCAGGCCGCGCACACTATTGGGGTCTTCAACACGAGCCTGATAGTTTAAAGTGGTTGAAAAATTCCTTAAGTGTGTCTGCCATCCCCCTCCTGTCTCCTCGCGGTGCCCAATTTGGGATGAATGTGTCCTCTGTGTGGGAGCTGCAGGGGAGACGGGGCCTAAACATATGAAGCAGCTGCTGTAAATGTTTATAAAGTGAATGAAGATTAGAGCCAGGTACAGACTGTCATGGCAGTCAGACAGTGTACTTTTGTGTGAAGTCTTCCTCATAGCAAAGGCTAGGCTAGTGTCATATAGATTTTGACAGTTGCTGTGTGTTTTCAATGCAAATCAGCCTCACCAAGTTTATGGTCGTAATAACTATCTATTTTATTCTATAGATGTAATTTTTCATAATATTCTGTAGATCCTGCTCGAAGAATTAGTTTGTGAAAGTGGCTGACATCCTTTCTCATCCAAATTCTCTGTTCTGATTAGCTGATTAGCCTGAAAATTATAACATGGATCAACTCTATAAGCTGCCAGCTCCATCCATCCTTCCATTTTATTCCCCTTAATCCATTTCTGGTCATTTGGAAATATATGTTTGAAACTGAACCCAAAAATCTAATTTGTCCAATTTGAATTTGACATTTTTCTTCTACGATAGCAAAGTTGACATCTAACTCTACAACTCTACGACACTATAATCATGATTAATGGTAAGGCTGATTTATGGTGACATTCCTATTGTCCATGAGAAAGTCTTTATCAGTGAATCTTCTGGAGCGTGGTGGCGCTGGCGGGAAGTGCCGAAAGGAGCGGCGTCGACGTTGCATCATCTCCCCGTGCAGAGATAAACACAGCCATTTCACATCACTTTCTCGTGCAGCGTCTAGCAACTGCAGCAGACTTTGCAAATTAGCAGCATTTCCATTCCATATTCACTTATAAGGTTTTCTCCAAACTACTTTGAGTGTCCAAAAAGAACTATGTGAAAATAAGAACTATATAATAAGTATGTATTATTATTATTGTATCATTTAGCCCAAAAAGCAGATAATATTGTGTAGGGCAGAAATATTAACCAGAAAATTCCCATTTCCATTCAAATGATTGATGTAAAAAAGCTATAGATGCAGATAAAAATAAGTTGCTTGATAATGTTACTCCCACCCGATGTATGTATTTCCGCCTATACCCAACTTTCGCTTTTTGTGGGTCAACAAACGCTTTATAGATACCATTTTTACCAATTAATGCATTTTCTTTATTTTACAGCATGGACCTGGTAAAAGCAATTAATCCTTCTGCAAATAAGTTAAGCCACCATCTTGAACAAAAACATATCTGATCAACTCTCAAAACTTTTCCGACTGAAAAAGTGATTCTGAAATCTGTTTTGGGTGCTTGGAACTGAGATGGTTGAAAATAGTTTGAAAATCAGGTACACCAACCACTTCTCTTGCTTTAACTCGATCTTCATAATTTCCCTGCCCCCTCTGACCTGTTTTGGCTTTTTCCAGTCAAGTAAATAAAGAACAATGTGATTTGAGGGAGCCAGGTTTAACCAATGATTAGTGGCCTTGTTGACCCGTGCGCCTGCAGCCTCTCTCTGTTTATGAAGTTTATGGCTTTTTTTGTTGTTGTTGCTGAAACTCTGCGGCCCTGATTGTGTGCGGTTGCTTTCAGGTCTCAAGTTCCGTGGTCCCTGTTTTGGTTCTGGGAGGATTGAAGAGATTTCTGGACTTGTTTATTGACTCGGGGCCTGGTTTTCATGGCCCGAGTCTTGTGCGCCCGTCATTACCAAAACTAAAAATCTCTTTGTAGTGCAGTGCGGCTGTTATGTCTGCTCTCATGGCGAATTACAAATGACTCTTTTTACTTTTGAATTGGTTCTGGTGCCACGGTAGATTGTTTCACAGATTTCCTAACATGGACTGACTGCCAAAACATGCACAATCCCAATGGCAACTTCATCTGTGTTTTGAATTAGAGCAGTCACAATAACCGCCTGATTTGCAAACTAAGGATTTATCACAATGTTAAACAAGTTTTCCGTCAAGCCATTTTTGCATCCTTTATTGCAGGAGTTGCCTATTTGAAATCCATGTTTATTGAAAACGTAACTGTCAAGCCTCCTTCACTGGAACACTTACCAATAAACCATTTCTATGTTTTCAAATACACAAAAGGAGAGCAAAAAAAAGTGCGTCTATGGGATTCCGACAATGCATTTCTTACATCTGCTTTGTTACATAAATGGTGCATCAAACGTGCTTGTAAAGAGTGTGTTGTAAAGATTGATGTCAAAAGCCTTGTAAAAGTCTCTGATGTGGTGACGGAATTTAAGCATGGAAGGGCACAACCTTGACGAGCTCTTTGTGGCAGTGGTTGATATGGAAACATTTCTATCAGATTTTTATTGACAGTTCTCCAGCCATTCTAGATTTCTATAATCTCTGCTGAGAAAAAACGTACTCATGAATCATCAGTAAATTAAAAACCTCATAGATGCTTTCTTTGTCTCTCTAGACATTGGAAAACTGCCATGACATTCTTCTCTCCAGCTGCCTATTTGACTTTTTCTTTTTAACATTGCACACATATAATTTTGTGTACCTTTTTAGTGAAAATTGAATGAAAAGTATTGATTGCATAATATTCTCCAAGATACATGTCGAGCCATTAGTGACCTTGTGCTGAAGGTTTTGACTCAACCTTTGCGCCATTTGTGGATCAATGCATACTGCAAATACCATGAATAACATTTATGTCAGCCTTATTTATATATTTTTTTAAAGTGTGGATATTACATGATGAAATGATGTTCTTGTACATATTGGGTTGGCTACAAAGTTGGAGATGTCTGCTCAGGCTTATAATATAATAATTAGGGTTGGGCGTAGGGCTGGGCGATATGGCAAAAAACTAAAATCTCGATTTTATTTCCTGCTTTGGACGATGTCGATTTTAAATCGATTTTCATTAAAGTCACTCAAGACAGACTTTGCCCTTAAAATATTTTTTATTTTGCCGCTCAATATTTAAGTTTCAAAACTATTTTTAATTTGTTTCCCCCAATACATAATATTAAAGTCTAGTACAGACTGTGCTGATATCGCAAGTATAATTGATGTGCTGCTGGAACTCTCACAATATGCCTCATTCGATTTCACGATTTTCATATTTTTCACGAATTTGATTTTTTCAAAAGCCGATTAATTGCCAAAATTCGATTTATTGCCCAGCCCTAGTTGGGCGATATGGGCCTCAGCATGTATCACGATTTTTGTTGGTATGTATCACGATATGACGATATGATAATTTTAACAAAGCCTCATATAAAAGTTATAAAAACTTAGCACTGATAATTTTAAACACACTTGCCTCAAAGTGCATTTACTGATTTATTGGCAGCAAAATGTGTAATACAGCTATTGTATATAAAACGTATTAACAAAACTAAATTGTAGAGAATTCTGTTTTGTACATACTGAAAATTGCAGGAAACATGTAATAAAGGTGAACATTTGTAATTTGTAAAATATATAAAAGTTTGTCCTTTGTAATATAAAAAGTGTAGCATTATCAAATAATTATTTGATCACTTTGGCTTATGTTTCCTAATCCCAATATAGTCAAAATGATCAAATACTGTATATATTTTTTGTATCCTTTTGCGTTTCTATAATTATGTAATTATAACTTATTTGTAATTATATTGCAATGTAGACAAACACATGCATTGAAGTAAAATGAATGACAGTAAACAGTAAATAAAGCTTACCAATGGCACTATGAGAGAGAGAGAGAGAGAGAGAGCGAGTGTCCGAAGCAAGCCACTCGAGTCCAGTTGTTGCAGCTGCTTTCACAACATTAGATCCACTGTCGATAGTTACACACAATTGCTTCTTTTTATCTAGTTCCCAAACTACTCCCATATGTTTAAGGTAGCTCCGCGTTTTGGCACAATGTCTTCTACAATCTGCATGTCTTCACCATGGTCTTCACCGCCACCCTCAGCCATGTTTGCTCTCTGCTCTGTTGTTGTTGCCCCTGCACGCCGCTCTGCTACACGTGCCGCGCAGATGCATCATCAAAGTGCGCCGCACACAAACGTGTCTTCCGCTCGCTGTTTTCAGTGTTAAATGATCGTTTTCACCGGTATAAGGCATTTTCTTATCATTTAATTTACTTATACCGGTATACCGGTACAACAAAAATATCGCCCAACCCTAATAATAATAATAATACTGTACTGAACATAATGTCATTCTATATTTATTAAACTCTTCATAATTATTTGTGTCAAGTTTAAGTTTTAAGATAACGTATATATCTTATGTCATTGTAGCTTTGGGTAAAAGCGTCCGTTGAAGTCCATTTACTTTGAAAGCTTCTAAAATATAGTAACTTAGGAGGTGAATGTCATACCATTCACCTCCAGTCTCAAGTGAATTGAGTTTTGAGCAGTTTTTGACACACTGCTCAAATCTCCCTGATCTCCCTGACAAAGACAATGGTGAATCATGACAACTTTCTCTTCTCCAGGACGGTATAAGTGAGAGAAGAGCTGTAAAGTTTCAGAAAAGAAGAGATAAAATCCTTGGAGAGTTCCCACGGTGTAGCCAAAAGCATGCGCCGCTGCCGACCCATTCAAATGATCAAAACGTGCTGGAATGCCTAATTTGGCCGGTTTGAAGAAGACTAGGGGAGAGAGAAAAGGGTAAGGAGTCTGGCATGTTGTTGCATAATCCCGTCCGCTATAACCCTTTGTCTGCGGCGGCTGAATGAACTCATCATAGCAACGGCCACAGGAGCAGCTGATGCGCCGAGCTCTCAATCAGACGGGAACTGTCCCACTGCTCGGCCACGTTCATCTAGAGGGCTTCATTTGCTCTTTTTGTGATGGGATTGGGTCTTTTCATTTCATTTTTAAAGGTACATGGCTCGGACAAAGAGTGGGAAGCGGTCAGGTTAATTTTCGTCTGGTTTTATTATAACAACAGTGAGTAATTGAGGAGTTGAGATTGTAAGGGCTGCACAGTATGTACCAGTGCTGTCTCTTGGGTTTCAGCTTCTTTCCAGCTATTCAACATTAAAAAGCATTTTCTTGCATATTTTTAGTATTGCATCAAACCTAGCCTTCAGGCGCCAAGTTGCAGAGTTGCTACATGAGATTCTGAATCCAAGAAAATGTACTGGATACAGGTCTCCCACAAATGTTTTATCTACATTTTTATCACATGTTTCTCTGGTAATTTGTATGTTCTGTTTTAGTTGTCTTCTCGCACTTACAAAGTTTCAGTTTTCCACATTTTGCCAAATCTGCGGGGAAAGAAAAACTTCCCTATAGGCGCCAAGCTTAGCAAATTATTCTAAAATGCTTGTCTACATGTCTTAGTCTTCCATCTTCAAATTGATGACAAAACTCTAGGGCCTTAAGCTATGGGTTCAAATATTTGCCTTTATCTGAGATGCCTTTCTGTGTGGAGTTTGCGTGTTCTCCCTGTGTCCAGTTTCCTCAGGGTGCTCCGGTTGCCACCACTAAAATTGTGTACAAAAAGTCTAGCTTGCGCCTCCTGTATGGCGACCTCGCTTCTATCTCCTGTGGAGTGAGAGAAAATGTCGACCATAATTGTAAAGCGTTTTGTGAGTCTATCTGTGGAAAATGCTACATAAATAAAGATGACATATTTACTTAATGACCAAATCCTGACCCCATTACCTTTTCTGTGTCTCCCCTTCCCCCCCCTCCCCTGCCCCCTTTTGGATTTTTGTTCTAACCCTAACAAAGTTCACTGAGGCATCACCATTGAAACCACCTCGGAGCTAACCATGTCTCTTCTCACTCGCAGCCAAAACACCACAAGAGCAGAGAGTGGCTTTTCCCTGGCTCCGGCACTCTGTGAATCTCCCAAAAGCGGTTCTCCTTCTCTTTGAGTCTTTTCTCATAGTTTTGGACAGGAACCGAATCCTTCACTACAACCGCGGCTCCTTCAGGCTTTTGAATGCTCCTCTTTTCAACCGTCTGCACTCAAATTCTCTTCCGCTGCAATGTGTCTCTGAACAGATTTCCATTTTTTTTCAGTGGTCATATATGCAGAGATTATATCACTCTCTCTCTCATCTCATCTAAACAAAGACGTATGCTTTACATTTGGTCACTTCTTTTGGGAAGCCTCCATCTGCGTGATACCAGCGATAGGTGTTTGAACGGAGAAATGTCCATAATTTGTATTATTTTTATTGGATTTGTGCTAAAACAGGCTTTTATAATACCCTAGTAGTAAATTTCCCTTGCTCATAATAAACATGCAGAAAAGTGTATATTAAGTGCTGTAATTGAGGTTCAATATTCACATTAGACAAAGAATGTTTATTGTGTGTTATACATATTTGAAAGAATATACCTGCTTTGTATTCAATCCGGCGTCTTGCGGTCCCTTCTGTTTGTTGTAATTATATATATTTTTTTGTTATGATCTATACTTACTCCATAGACGGGCATCTTGGTATTCTCGTTTAGAGCTGTTCAAATCAATGTTGTTACTGATAAGCTAGACGGTAGAGGAGTGCATTGATTAAAGTAAAATAGCTTGACTTGAGCAGAGGAAATATAATGGTGTCTTTGCTCAGTAACACGGAGGATCCCAAAAGTCAACATGGCGTAGCAGCAGCAGCAGTAGTAGCAGCAGTAGTAGCAGCAGTAGTAGCAGCAGTAGTAGCAGCAGTAGTGTAAGCAGTAGTATGGTAGAGGTGGTATAATAATGCATGGCTTGTTTGCTGTAAATCCGCCAGGGTGTGTTTTTCAAAGGCTGTATAACCTTGGCTCTCCCCGTGAGAAGAGGGTTGGTATGGAAACAGATTTATATAGGAAGCTATTGACTTGAGATTTTATGACATCAAGAAAAAGGGCTTGATTTTCCACTTCATTCACAATTTACAGATAATTTAGTGACTAGTGTTTGCCCGCCATAGGTTTAGCTTTTCTTTTTTTTTTTTTTAACTGCACTTTTCTAGACTTTTCCATATTTGACAATGGCTGTGCAGAGTTGCTGAATATTGGCAGGAACTGGAACGCCTTGCTGTATACAACAAGAGTGTCCGGTTAGTATGCTCGCATTTATTCCCACCAATGACCATCTAATAATTGGTGTTTCATTGGTTTTGATGTTATAATGAATCAATTCTCTGATTCTGGTTTATTGGCATTTTGCAGTAGACAATATTTTTATACCCACTTACAATGATGTTTTTTGTGAATTACTTTTCTTTATTTCACCTATGGATATATAAATGAGACAGAATGGGTCTTGCATCTCATTCAACACAATGTCTTTAGCTGTGACTTAAGATTGTTCAAAGATATGAACCCATGTGTTTTATAACAAGTCTTTGCCCTGTTTTTTAGATTATGTGCAGTTTATTTTTGAGTGTGCGTTCCCTCATTAATCACACGCTAAAAGATTGCAGTGCATCTGAGCCGAGCGTCAGAAACCCAACTCTGGCCTCTGTAACCGAACTCTCCTTTTGTTCATTACAAGCAAGAGTCCCAGCACATTACCACATCTCATCCACCATTCTTATAATAACTCTGCATAATTACCAAACAGGCCAGGCCATTATACTGCCCCTCTTATTGTGTCTGCTTTTAATTATGGCCAACGACTTTCCTCTTTCTCTCATCCTTATTTTGACATGAAACCACAGATATATTTTCTGCAGTGTTGTTGTTGACGTTAGTGTCTTCCTGATACCATACTCTAATAGTACTCATTACAGTGCCTATTGATCGGCATAAGACCAACAGGAGAGGTGGAAACGAAAAAAAAAAAAACAATGTAACTTTTATATAAACAATCTTTTAATGTTATACTTGTTAAGAAATGATATCAAGACAACAATAGTATTTCTCTCCCCGTGCCTGTTTTTTTATTTTTATTTGTTATTGTAATTGAATGACTGCCTATGTTGTTTCTTTTGTAGGTTTAGCAATATATTACTGGATGTCAACACTTCTTTCAATTATCTTTTTGGATGCAAACGTTTGACATTTTTAAATCCAGCTTGAATGCTTGTTTCTGTGGTCTACTGAGTTTTATTAGTGTGCATTTCATACTGCTTTTATTTTTATTTTTATCTTTTTTCCACGTGAAGCACTTTGGGAAGCTGGTGTTTTTGTAAATGTACTATTCTAATACCCTGGATCATGCATACATGAGCCAATACTTATGATTTGGTTTGAGTCAAACCAAAATGCTTTGAAATATCGCACAATTGGCATGATATGACTTTTTTCACTTTTTTCACTTTCAATAATGATATTTCCATCTATTCTTCATGATCACACTCCAGTTCACCCCTCTCCTAAACCAAACCAGCACAGCGATTTTTCCCAATTCTGGGTTATGTCCTCTGCGTGAACCTCCCGTGTGTTTAAAGCCAGACTTCTGTGATGCTATAATCACATTTGACGCGCAGATGCTACAAAGTCGGGCTTAATGTACGTGGGGGAAGTGGAGATTTGGCATATTTCTTTACGCAGTTTTTAAAAAAAAATTTCTAAAGACATATTTTCTGCTTCTTTTGAGACGTGCATGTGAAAAATCTGTCATGGCGCAGTAGGATTTGGTTGAAATGGATATTTGGAGCCAGAATAAAGCCGAGAACATGCTGTGAGCTCTTCTTTTATAACTGTGGAAGAAAAATGTGTTATTCTTGCGTTTCGCATGTCAAACAAATATTAATGCACTCTACCAGCAGGGAACTACATTTGACTATTCATTTGGTAGGTTTAGAAAAGCAGGTTGGATTTCAGCTTCACTTTTAATTCCCAGCTTTTGCCATTGACATTATGTTTTTTAATTGGACATTACAATGCCCAGTGATTCTAGAGTTTAAAACTGAAGGAAATGTTCGCTGAAAAAGGGTTCACATCCTTGTCTGTACATACCAACTATGGTCTAATTATTATCTCTTAAAGGTGTATAGAAGTGGTGACAAAATGTAATGTTAGCCTGTAGAAAGGACTCCCAGACTAAAAATTAGAATAATATGGCGGGTTTGTGAATCCTGATCCAAACTTATTGTTCGCTACTTTTCAAAATGTCACCTTTTTATTCAGAGTATGTATGTCAAATATATAGATACCAAACATCCTCTTAGAATTATTTAGTTAAGTTTTAGTAGTAGATCTTTGGCAACATTTGACTATTCATCCTTTGCTTACGGACTGAATTTAAACAGATGGTTCTATCTGCACGTTTCAATGGAGGAAAAAACTTTAAAGTCTCAATATCTCAGAACTCCCATGCAAGCACATAGAACCATATCTCTTGGGGAAGCAATTAAATGTGGAGAATATGTGTTACAACTTCAAATGTCCAAAATATGTGCAATTAAATAAACATCTAGTTGTCCAGTTTTTCCAATATGGTTTCACTGCAGATGGAACATACATTCTTGTTTCTTGTAGTAGGCCAAGGCCATATCGGGACATTTTGAGGAGGGATAACAATATTTCACACCTGTGCCAACATCAAAGTCTCAATGAGCATCTAAAGAGTGGATCCCGGCCATCTGCCATATGAAGGGGCTTCCTGTTTGTGTTGCACTGTTCGCTCCATCCTTCCCTTTCTCCTGTCACAATGAAGAGCTCGGCCCAAAACCCCATATGGTACCACTAATTTACACTGTTATTATACATTTCCGTCGTAAAATATCCCATCGTTCATATGCAAAGTTTACTAGAGCCACTCTAATTGGGAGATGAACTCAGAACTGGAGTCTAGTATTAATGAAAATATTTACGAGTGTCCATGGAGATTGCGATGCCATGCGGTTTGAGTTGTTTAAAAAGACTTTCTCCTCACTGCATTGGATAAACATCTCGGGGGCTCGAATAAAGGCTTGTGGTTTATAGATATGGGGCCTGTAATCAACTGAGTAAAATGGAAAAGCACACTCTTTCTAATCATAAAAACATTCACGAGCAAATTGTGAGCAAGCCTTCAACCATATTTGGATTTATAGAAGAGAGATGTTGGATTTTAACTTTGTTTGCAATTTGTGTGCATAGAATGGTGCCAGGTTTAAATTTGCAGGTAAAAAAAAATAGTTTTGTAGTTTATTATGTAGAACTTTTTAATATTTATTTCTCTCAAATATTTTTATGGTAACAAAATCAAAAAAGATTACTTACTTTAATTTGATCCAGTCAACAGGCCATTTTTTGTTATATTTATGGATTATGGTATTTTATTTCATGCTTTCAGTCTGAGGTTTGAGAACTCTCCCAGCTATCGCCTTTCTGTCATTTTTATCCGTGTTTATTGACGCCACAAAAGTCTTGAATAAATAAAATGTTGTCAGGACACAATCTCTTCTCTTTTTATGCTTTTCACTTTCACCTTGTCCATTGATAGCTCTTGTTATACATTGCCTAACTTATTTTCCAGCTTCATTCCAGTCATTCCTCTTTTCGCAGATAGCGTTGGTCCAGCCTCGTGCTTATCTGCGTTTGCCCTCTGACGTCCACGGTCGCCTCTCCCAGTAGAGGAGGACACACATTCACTTTCTACACAATGGAGCCGTGGGCAGGTGTAGCGCTGTTGATTCGGGAGTCCTTTTCCTGTCTTTATCTCAGTGATGAAGTGGCGACGGATAGAAAATGCCCCGTGTTGTGTCTGACAGTGGTCCCAACGCCCGTGGTCCGGGGGCAGAGGAAGTTTGTCCTTTTGTTGCTTCCTTTTAGGCAGCGTGTCGGAGCGAACGAGCATCCCACCAGTGTCGTCCGCTGTTAGCGCGTACCATTGTGTGTGGACGCAGGTCAGCGTGGCCTTGGACTCGTCTTTTCTCACTGCTACTCCCTTTGAAACTCTTTCCGGGATATTTGTGGTGAATTGTTCAACCTCCATGACAGATGTCTCATGTCAGAGGTCCTGTCTCCCATTTGGGCATTAGAACAAAGTAGAAAATTGAGATTATGTGGCCCGTTACTAGAGGGGGTTTTCTGATGTATTATGTCATCAAAAAACCAACTGAAAATCACAATTTTTTTCAGTTCATTAAAAGTCAGACTTTGACCTTTAAGACGATGTATGTTGGATCTGAAATTGCGCAGGCCCATTTCTGGTCATTCAGTTGCCATTTTGTTGACTGTCTCAGTAATCTGGTGGGTACTGTCCATGCTTCGGTCTGACCAAATGATATATAATGGATACAGTAAACTGGAATTAAGCCTCGGGCCATAGACTTATTCGGTTACCGCATGTATCTATGGCGTAGCCTTATCTGTCTTTTGTAATGCCTTTTGACTGAGTGTTGTGTCATGTGAATAAAGTTATATCACGTTCGCTCTCACGCACACTCTGGACACTGGTTGCAAAAAATACAGCTTCATCGGTCTCATCAACCACTAATCAGGCGCTTGGGCAGGGGTCAGGGTTACATTCATGTTGGCCTCACTTCCTCTTAAGTATTACCAAGACTGTTTTGTCCATAGAAGCACATTTGAATTGTATTGTGGTATAGTTGAGACTTGATGAATAAAATAAAAGGTTTTGAACATGGAATCATAATATCATGCTAATATTGCTGTGGCTTGTTTTTTGCTAAAGGTGATAAAACCAAACCTTCTCTGGACACCAAATCCTCTTGTTAAACTCGCTGGTGGTCCATCGTTCTGCATCTGTGTGGTCAGAATGTCCACCTAAAGACGCTAAGTCCCTGGAGACCTGGACAGCAGCCGCGGCCTGCTTAAGATGGTCGACAGCTGCCATCGGACCGTTCAGTGCGGCTGGTTTCGTGCACACGGCTTCAGCTCTGGCTTCAAACACACGCCCTTTTGAGCTGGAGGAATCTGAAGGAGATGTCGTGCTGATGTGTTTGGGTTGGACACCTGTGGGCTCCGTGCTCGTGCTGACCATAGCGGGGTCTTTGTGTGAGAGGTATGCCGTGTCGTTGATGGAGCCCACTGGAAAATTCAGATTAAAGTGGACTGCCAATGAATCGCGGCACTGTTCGACCAACGTTTTCTGTGTTGTTTGTACAGTTACAGTAGCTCTAGTCATTAATATCTAGCATGTGGTCAAGTTTAGAGTCATAAATACCAATATTAGTTTCTTTGGTAATACATCATCTTAGTTTTGCTTCTTGCTACTTCGAAATGTGCCTTCGGAAACCTAACAGGCGTCATTGTTTGCCAATAGTTGAGCTCCAATGAAATCTTAAAGCAAGGCTGGACTGGCCATCGGGCGTACCGGGCAATGCCCGAAGGGCCGATGCCCATATTTGGGCCGGTCTGTCTGTCTCATACAAAACACATGTTTGTGAAAAGTGTAAATCCGCTGAGAAATGTTTGAGGGGAGCGCGTGTCCGCAGGGCACCTGCTGTATGTACTTGAACGGGATTCCACCACCTCAGCGGCCGCAGTGTTCCCACATCCAGCGGCTCTGAGCTGGACGCAGGAACCGCTCACCGGGAACCGCTCACAACACAACACGGTGAGCGCGTAGCCGCAACGTGACCATGTACCCAAGACCATAAACGCGCACAGGACCATGCATGTCTTTTCGTAATTTTTCCACCCAATAAATACACTGCTGCAGGAAACAGTCCGCGTCTCCCCTCTCCTCTAAATTAAAGCTCGGGTACCTAAATTTTCCATTGCATTAAAAGTTCATGTTTGAGCCCAAAAGTAAAATGTTGTGAACAGATTAAACAGATTTAGAGCCAGCCAATGGCTGATAATATGCATTTCAGAATTTTTTTGACCAATTCTCATCCCTGTAACAAACAATAGTGTTGTCTGTGTCCACCTCCCTCACTCTGAGACATGTTTATTACTCTGTTTAATGTAGACTATTGTACTTTATTTTATTGTTGAAACTGCAGACATCCTGATCCTCTACAGTATTTGCTTCCACATACTGTATAAACCAGGGGTCGGCAACCTTTAGTGCCCCTAAAGTGGCTCCTGGAGACTTTTCAAAAATGTCTGAAAATGGAGTGTGAGGGCTATATTTTATTTCTAGTTTGAATGTGGTTTCTGTAGGAGGAAAAACCTTCTTAACGTTTTTCAATGCTGCAAAAACTTGTATAAGTAATATTCAATTTTAGCATTTCTGTCAACGTAGTGCGTCATATCCTGTGACGCGGCCCCGTGCCAGGCGTCCGCTGCTGTAAACAAACCGGCGTGTGCGCATCATAGACTGTGTGTGCGCATGGATCCCAAAGATAAAGAGAGAGAGTCGATAAGACTGGACTAAGAATGAGAATGAACTTTTGCTTTCAGTCAATGAGGAAGGACTGCTTCATGTTTGCGATGTAATGAAAAGTTTTGTTGCAACAGGAGGAACAATGAAGCTTTAAACACAGTTCACTGAAAGATTCATTCATCATAAAGTCAGAGCACCTATTTTCAGACTTCAAATACCTTCGCAAAGACGGTGAAAGAAAAGGCCATTAAGGACATTCAGCTCCAGCAAACTTCAGCCTGTGATGGATATGAACAGACAGTGATGCAGGTGAACTGAGCCAAAAAGCAGATTTATTTACTGTATTTGTACAATTGCATGAAGGCAAAAAAAATGGAAGTTAAACTTAAAGCAGAGTTGTCACGTGGTGCATCATTCTCTCCAGGACACGCTGCAATGAAAATACACATTTGATAATCATGAATGGTTTTTATGTGTTTGTAGCCTTTACTTTGTCATTTAGATAATAGTCTAATATAGCTAATATAGCTAATGTAACTAAGGTAGCTAATGTAGCTAATACAGCTTCAGCCCCTGTTACCTTCATATAAGCCTTAAGCCTAGTGTATACTTGCGCGGCGAGGCTTACGTTAGCGGTTGCGGTGGACCTACGTAAGCACAATTGATGTTATACTGGCGCGTTCCCCTTACGGAGTTTTGAGGAGAATATTGTAATCCCACAACAAACCACATGAGGGCGATCACACAGGAGCGGCCCCATTTACGCTGCTACTTTGTCCTCTTCAGAACAACAATAACAAACAAAGCTGTTTGAGCTCATTACACGTGTTTCTACTGTAGGTTTATGTGATAGTTTTATGGATTCATTATTTTATAAGTCATTTCAACTGTGATGCTGTGAATAAAGACACAGTTCTTGTTGGAAACAGTTATTATTAAATAGTTTTCAGCACAAACAGCAAAACAATAATAGTGGTAAATATCTGAGACAAACATGAACGATTTACGAGTGCAGGAGGAAAGCAACAAACGCAGCTACGATTCAAACAAAGACAGGAACAGTGCAAAACAAACGACTGCACAGTTTATAAGTTATATATATGTTAGATATAAGTTATATATATGTTAGATATAAGTTATATATATGTTAGATAGTTCACAGTCTCCTGTATATCAGGCTCTGAGCCCAAACTACTTTTCCTTCGAAGCACAAAGCTCTCTGCTCTATAGTGCCTCGTCCATGCAGTGTTGCCAACTCCTCAGTAAGGAAAGTAGCTATTGGCTGTCCCAAAAGTCGCTAGAAGTCGCTAAATGACGTCATCGCCTAATTTGCATAATTTGCCATTTGCAAATAACTGTAACGGACGCTGTAGGAGAGAGGAATAAGGTCGTGGGAGAGACAAAAGTGAGTAAAAACACCCTAAATATGTTTAGAACTACAAATGTACAAAAATAATTTCAACATTAACAACATTTAATGATTTTAATGCTTTGTCTAGATCCACATTACACACATCAGTTTTGTCCTGTATTGTTAAATGTTATAACAGCAAATGTAATCAAAAGATTGTTATGTAGGGTGAAATTGCTAGCTCTACAACCAACCCTCCTCCTTTATCCGGGCTTGGGACCAGCAAAGTGACCCAAAAGACACACTCTGGCAGAGTTACTTAGGTTTATTTTTGTAAGTTTTTTTTTTTTTTCATAGTTTGGCATAACAAATGATTTAATGTGACCCACTACTGAGAGAAAACAGAGTCACGGACAGAGCTGCCGCGGATGGAGTGGGGGGTAGTGGGGGGTGGCGGTGGTAGGAGTGGCCGGGGAGCTTTGGATGTGTGGTGGTGGTGGAGCTGAAGTTCAGTCTGCAGCAGCCTGAAAACTTCCTGTGCTTTTGAGTCTCCTCTCTCTCTCTCTGCTCCGCCCATAGACTGTAGCTGGGACTGCTGCGCAAGGCTACTGTGAGACTGGCCGCCTGTAAGTGCTTTGGGACGGGGGAGGGGCTCACGTTGAGGACAGCAGAACAATACGTGCTTCACGAGTCTCCAAAACACCAGATAAGTCGCCAAAACACCAGATAAGTCGCCAATAACACCAGAAAAAGTCGCTAGATTTGTCGCTAGTCGCTTTTTTGAAAAAAAGTCGCTATAGGGGTCTGAAAAGTCGCTAAATCTAGCGACAAAGTCGCTAAGTTGGCAACACTGCGTCCATGCTCCTGCTGCAGCCGCTCCATGCTTCCTTCCAATACACACACACGGACCAATCACAGCGGAGATTCCTTGCGGCGACCCTTACGTAGTTAGAAAATTTCGATGCTGCGCGGCAGGCGACGTAAGGGCCTTGCGGTGACCAACGCGTTGTGCAAGTGACGTCACGTCACCTCCGAAGCTCCGCGCCGCGCAAGTATAAACTAGGCTTTATACAACGCTGTTTTTTTTTTTTTGTCAAATATGGCTCCATGAAACTTTTGAGTTGCCTGGGCTGCTAAAAAGGAAAAAATGCCCGGGCCGTTTTTTTTGTGATCAATTTTTTATTATTATTTTCAAGGAGAGTGCAGGGATGAGTACAGCTCACACACCCAAAAAAAAACCATCAAAAAACACAAAACAAAAAAAAAAATTACAAAACAAAAAATACAAACAAATAAAAACAAAATAAAAACAAATTGAAATAATAATTGAAAAGTAATAATAATAATAAAATAATAAATAATATAAAATAACCATACATTTTCCAGGAAGTATTAGAATACCACCTATTGAAGCTTTTAGTAGCTTGAATACGTACA
The DNA here is from genome assembly GCA_964034765.1 of Knipowitschia caucasica. Lineage (NCBI taxonomy): Eukaryota > Metazoa > Chordata > Actinopteri > Gobiiformes > Gobiidae > Knipowitschia > Knipowitschia caucasica. The sequence continues at coordinate 33,069,418 of OZ035835.1, forward strand.
ATTTAATAAAACAGTACTGGGAAGGAGATTAAATTAGTGTGTAAAACAATGACAACAGAGAGAAACAAAAGGGAGCAAGGCAAACCTCATCCCCCACCCCCTACCACCCGCCCCCTAGGACCCGAACCCTCCGCCCCCCCCCAAAACCCCCCAACCACCCCGGCCCCGACCTTATGCAGTATGTTAGTCGTCGATATCCAGGTAGCAATAAGTTATTCCTTCTGCCATGAGAAGCCCTACACCAATTTACTCAGTGCTTGGATAATGGTGGAAAGTACTTTGTCCCAGTATTGTATGTTAGTTGGTTTTGCATGATGCATTTGTGAGACCCATTGTTCTAGTTTTACAATATCAACGAAGTCTCTAAGCCACTTTCTCGTGTTGACAAACTGTGGTGTCTTCCATCTGCAAGCAAGTATACGCTTAGCTGCTGTAAGACCAGCCAACCATACACGTTTTTCCATTATATTAAAACCGAGAGTGGAGCTGTCATTGAGAAGTAAAACTTCAGGAGTGCAGGGGATATCCTTCAATAACAAATCGGATAATAGTTTACAGACAGATATCCAGAAATTTTTAACCTCTGGGCAATCCCAAACCATATGGAGAAAGGTCCCTAGTGTATTGTGATTGCAAAGTGTACAGTTAGGAGAGGCAAGTGCCTTCATCTTGAATAAAGTACTTGGAGTGAAATATGTCCTGTGTATAAAGTTAAAATGAATGACCCGATGATTAGGATTTCTTGAGGACAGTTGCATATTCAGCCAAATAGTTTGCCAATTAGCCATTGATGGATCCAAAAGATCTTCTTTCCACGATCGGACAGCACGAATAGGCTCATCTTCAGCTAATTGCAATAGAGCAGTGTCTCCCAAAGTGGGGTCCGCGGCCCCCTGGTGGGCCGCGAGGGTACTGCAGGGGGGCCGCGGGAGGTCATAAAAAATAAAAAATAAATTATTTAATGTTAAATTTATAATCTTTTGTTTGAAATATTAAAATATTTGACTTGAATAATCCACTGTAATCATTTTTGTATTACAATGTTTGTAGCAGAGGCTATTTCCCCAAAATAAAATAACCAGAAGAGCCTATTCTTAATGTTGTCTTCTTGGTTATTATTTTGGGGGGGCCACGCAGACCCGTCAGATTGTTAAGGGGGCCTCGGTGTTACTGAGTTTGGGAATGGCTGCAATAGAGAATATAATTTAGAGACTGATCTATATGTTTTCATTAACATTGAATGGATTGAATGGGTAGGCGGAGAACTGTTCCATGGGACCCCATAAGTGCGCATTGCTGTCCGCAGTTGAAGGTAGAAGAAAAATGTTGATCCCTGCAAATTGTATAGTTTTTGTAAATCTTGAAATGCTAAAAGACCAGAAGAGTTGCAAATATCCCGCAAAACATGCACTCCTCTACTGGACCATTGAGAGAAAGAAATTGGGATACCTCCAATAGTAAGCAGAGGATTATGAAAAATTGGAGAATGAGAAAACCATTTCTCCTGGATATTGCAGAGTTTGCTAATGCTATTCCAAATTTTTATCATTTCACCAATTATTGAGCCATGCTTTGAAGAATCATTTGAAGAAGTATTTGCGAACAAAAAGTCTTGGAGTCTATGAGGAAGCACAAGTTGCTCCTCTAAGGGTCTCCAAGAGGCCATTGAGGATGGATTTAACCACTGACTCAGGGGGCGAAGAACAAAAGACCAGTGGTACCATTTGAAATTTGGGACATTAAGCCCTCCATTATTTTTATTTTTTTGCAAATTTGATAATTTGACTCTATGTTTTTTATTGCTCCAGATAAAGTTTGCAGCTAATAAATGCAACTTTTCCCAGTATCCCTTTGTAGGTGAGAGGGGTATCATTGAGCTTATGAAATTGACGCGGGGAAGAATATTCATTTTAGTTACTGAAATGCGGGCATGAAAAGACAAGGGGAGTGAGTTCCATTTGCGTAAGTCCTCTTCGACATCTGATGCTAGTCTACTGTAATTGTTTTTAACTATATCTGAGAGGCAAGGATATATAGAAATTCCAAGATATTTCAAATGGTCTACCACTGGAATATTAGATACTGTGCTTTCGAGAAGAGCAGTTTTATTGAGTGGAAGAATCGCAGACTTTGTCCAGTTCACCTTATAGCCTGAAATTAGACCATAGTTATTGAAAATGCCAAGGAGATGAGGGAGTGAATGAGCCACATCCTCCAGATAGAGTAATACATCATCTGCATAGAGAGATATTGAGTGAGATGTTTTGGCTATGTTGATGGGTCTATGGAGAGTTGATTGGCGTACTGCTTGTGCCACAGGTTCAAGGCTAATCGCAAATAATAAAGGTGATAGAGGACATCCCTGGCGAGAGCCGCGTGATATTTGGAAAGCCTGAGAGAGTGTCTGTCCGGTCAATACCATAGCCATGGGATTGGCATATAATAATCTAATCATAGATATAAATTGAGGTCCAAATCCCATGTACTTTAATACTGACCATAAGAAGTGCCATTCAAGGCGATCAAAAGCCTTCTCTGCATCTAATGAGAGAACAGCGGCTGAGGATTTTATTTTCTTGGCGTACTCAACAATATGGAGAAGACGGCGCGTGTTATCTGAAGCAAGACGCTTTTTTATAAAACCGGTTTGATCTTCGTGAATCAGGATCTCCATAAAATTTTCTAAACGGGAAGCCAGAACTTTTGCCTATAGCTTAATGTCAGCATTCAACAGCGAAAGTGGTCTATAGCTAGAGCATTCGGAAGGATCCTTCCCTGTTTTCAACAGTAAGGAAATAAGAGCTGTATTAGTGTGCTTATGAAATGAACCGTTTGAGATGGACCAATTTATCATTCCCATTAAGAGGGGACCCAACTCTGGCCAGAAAGTTATATATAATTCTGGTGGTAGACCATCTAAGCCGGGTGATTTTCCAGTTTTCATAGTTCGTAGAGCGTTATACAATTCAGATAAGGTAATGGGGGCGTCTAAATTCACACGGCCCTGCTCTGGGAGGCAGCGTAGCTTTAAAGGATTCAGAAAAGCTGGAATAGCCTGATCCTTGATATTTGTTTCAGAAGAATATAAGGTTTTGTAGAATTCTGAAAAAGCATTGTTAATGTCTTTAGGAGCGGTGACTAAGCAGCCAGTGTTGGTCTTGATGGCGATTATATTAGCAAGGTTTTCACATGTATTTAACTTTATTGCTAATAATCGGCTCGGCTGAGCGCTATTCAAATAATAGTTTTGTCTTACGCGATGCATCAGAAAATCTGCTCTTTTAGTGAGTAGTTGGTTTAGTTCCTTTTTCAGTAATTCGTTTTTCGACATTAACTCAGATGAATTATTGGAGATCATATCCTGTTCAAGTTCAGCTATTTGTTTTTCCAGCGATACGATATGTTGGAATCTAGTTCTCTTTAGATGAGAGGCAAAGCCGATTGCTTTCCCCCTAATGCAGCCCTTCACTGCCTCCCAGAGGATTCTAGGATCATCAACAGATGATTTATTCCACGAAATTATTTCACTCAAATGACCTTTCATTTCTTTGACAAATTCATCGTTTTGTAATAAGGAGCAATTAAAACGCCATCGGGTTGCTCTCTTAGGGGTTGGGGATATATGTATTTTACCCGTCACAGGTTTGTGGTCTGAAAGAGACATTGGGAGGAAATCAAAATCTGAGGTTTTATCATGCATATGTGTAGAAACAAAAATATAATCAATACGAGAAGATGATTGGTGTCTGGGAGAGAAATATGTGAATTGTTTTAATTTTGGGTGTGTGATGCGCCATACGTCCACCAAAGAGCAATCAGCGGCCCATTGTCTTAGGGCCTCGGAGCTTAGGCGTTGATCCCTTGATTGATTTATGCACGATCTGTCCAGAGTGTGAGACCAGGCAGCGTTAAAATCCCCTCCAACTATCAGAGTAAAGTCAGCTAAACCACACACTATGTCTGTTAGGTGGTTGTAGAACTCAATGTCAAACTCGTTTGGTGCGTATACTGACAAAAATGCAAATTTAGTCCCATTTATGATTAATTTGGCGTATGCAATCCTTCCCGGGCCGTTTTTTTGTCCCAGTCCAGCCCTGTCTTAAAGTGCATTCAAATGGGTTATGGCATCCGTTTTCTCTATTTTTATATGTTGGAAAGATGATCCAGATATAGGTAGTATAGAATGTGCATAACGTTGTATTATATCAATATATGATGTTTAGAATGCGTGCAATGATGACGTCCTGTTTGAGAACCTTATTCACCATTTAAAATGCAGCAAAAAATTAAATGTTCAATCATCAAGATGTTTACTCTTGTCTTATTCATAGTCATTTAGGCCATTTTAAGGCATAAAACTGGAGTAACAAGGAGAAGACCACCTTCATTCAGCCAATCAGCTCTCAGTATGTATCACTTCATAAAATAATAATACTATATTAAATAATGCTGTAGATAAAAACAGCTTGGGGTGGTCTGACAAAATGTTACTTAAACAAGATTCATGGGACCAACTTTATTTGTGTGAAACGACAACAAATCTGTGCACACCGGGGTAGTCTTGCACAGTTTTTCTAATGTGGTTTTACTGCAAATGGCAAATAAATGAATCTGAATCCATCTTTCTGTCATTTTGTAGCCCACTCCCTCATCTGTATCTTGTTGCGTTTTTGCTCCATGACTTCACCTGTGCTCTTTCATCTCCCCTGGATGGTTGGAGGCGCACGTTTCTCTCTGCCTTTGTGCCTCCTCCTCTTCCGTCATCTCTCCAGGACCGAAAGAAAAGAGTGGCAGTGAAAGCAACACCACTTTACTCGAACCAGAACCCGGTAACCCCACACAACACGTCCGGCTAAATCCAGGCCAAATGACACCTGAGACCTGGGTGCAACTCTTGCCCCGTGTCACTACGAGATTAATGACATCTGAAAAGACATTGATGCATTATCGGCGTTGACATGTTACAAGCAAGTCTATCTGTGGTGTGAGGCCCATGTGTATGGCGACTCCACTTCCATCACAGTGTGTGGCGAGGAAAAATGCCCACAACAATTGTAACTTTGCCTCTGTGGAAGGTCCTATATAAAAAGATACTACTACGCTAACATTAAAGCTGCACTAACTGACTGTGGGATTTTGAAGCAGCGGACTCGCTGGCCTTGCTCTTTCTCCTCCCCTCCCCGAGCCCACGAAGCTATCGCCTCCCACTACAGCACACCCACTGTTGTTTACAGTGATTTGCACGTGGATGGCGTGACCATTGAACGATAGAACCGGGAAGCGCAGAGGAACGGGACTTTCTTTTGGATGGATGTTTCGTTGAGTAAGCAGTAACGAAGACAAGGAAGCTTCAGGTTAGCTCCGCCGCTTGTTGTGCTAACTCAGCTGTCTGTGCTAACGGACCTGTAGATTTCTCACGAAAGTGGGGGGGGGGCTAGAGGTGCGCTGTGATTGGTCACAATCTGCGACCCGAAACACATTCTCTTCCTTGTTTCATCAAAACTCGATCTAAAATATAATGTCACGCCAGCACAACCCTGCGCTACTTTACTACTTTACTACTTTACTACTTCAAAAGGACGTACTGTATATCCCAATGCACTGCATGGGCATGGATTGCATTTTCGTAATGAATAAAAAAATAAAGTCTGTTAGTGCATCTTTAAATATCTGTATCTATCATTTTGCACCCTGAAAAAGGCCAAGCTTGGCTGAAACGCGTTGGTGCGTATTTTAATCCACAGCCATGAGAAAATAAAGACTTTTTAAACTTTTCTAAACGACTGACCACGAGTGCCTTGGATTTTTTGATTTTCTAAGTTCTTCACCATTTGCCTTTTAACTGGAAAGTCTAAACTCAATGTTTGGTTATTAACTATCTGTAATTCGAGGAGGGGAATGCTGTTTTCCCACAAACCTGCTTCAGTCATGAATTAAAAACCCCTACTATTCATAGACACAAATGTTTCTCATCTCGTGTTAGACGTCCTGCAGCTCTCCCTCCGCCCCCTGTTCTGTTTGATCTCTCTTGGCTCTGTAACTCTCAAGGCTGCTCAAAACGCATTAAACATTGACCAAGTTCCTGTCGTGAAAAGAAGGAAATGATGAAGGGAGAAAATATAAAGAATATGCAGAAAATCAAACAATGTAGCTAAACTCTCTGTGCCTAGATTTTGGCTCCTGCGTGTTGGCGTGCCTTGGTCAATATTAAAACGATGTCTGTCTGTTTTGTGCAAAAACTTCTAGACATGAAATTTGGTGTGTTGGGAAGATGCGACGGTAGGAACCGGTTCAACAGGTTGATCCTTAGGATTTTACATGATGCTTCTTTTGAAGCTGTGTCCCTCTGATGCCATTGTTCTGAAATGTGAACGATTCGTCAGCATTGCAAACGTGTTTTTGCCTGAAGGACAAAAATATCCACACATAGCAACTTGATCCATGGAGGAGCGGTGCTTTTGATGTGACCATGGTTTACTGACAACGAGTAAATGGTCAGATTCATGTCAGGATTGAAAACGTCTCACGTATAAAACTGTTTTTTAATAAATATTGAGATTTCAAAAGCACTAAATGTACACTGTATAATAATGAGCTATAGGTGTCTTTTATTATACTATAGTAGATAGAAGAATGCTATGTCCTCTTTCTAATGGATTTAAAGCTTAGGACATTTGTATATGTTTTAAAGGCATCCTCAGGCTACTTCACACATTGGGCTATAGTGGTTATGTTTTAGTTGGTATAAATTGGACCCTATCGTTTCTAAATATTGATTCGATATTGAAGAACTATCATCTGAAAAGGAACTGTTGAGTTTGTATTCCTTGGACTTCCTTTCCGTCATGTAGATTAATCTCTTAATTATGTCCCTCTTTGAAGTTCGATGGGAGGCAAGATGAGCCAAAAACTATAACTCAAGCAGAACGCTTTACTTTGAAGCCGTAGAAGTTAAAATGCTACATAATTCACCTTCCCTCATTTGGCGTTGTGTAAAAGGGAAACACAATGTTAACTTGTCATTGGAGAAATATAACGCTGTGGTTCTGTCCCAGCTGAGGGGTTTTGGGAATAAGGTCTGGTGTTGAGTTAGTCATGGTTTAGTGCAGATCAAATTTCAGTTTTTGTTTGTTTTAACTTAATCCTGGCTTTGTCTTGGCTCAATAGTTCATAGTCTTGGCGGAAGTGAAAAATCTACCCATAGTCAATTGAAAATCTACCCCAATTGCCGCTAGCATTCAAATATACAATAGCTCATACCTAGTTTGTATTGGAGCTATAATATTTAACTATCAGTATAGTATAGTGATTTTTCCAACCTTATTTTTTTCCATCATATGCCTGGTAATCCACTCGATGACTTTAGTTTGTATTGACTGGTCTCTGGGTCACTCAGGGCATCATGTTTCACTTCTGATGGGTCTAAATGGACTTAACCTGGTTTGTGTCTGGCCCCTTCCAAAGCTGGAGGTGTCCCATGTGAACACAGTCCATTCTAAATGTCCTCCGTGATAGAAGTCTGGCCAAATCCAACATGGCACCTCTGAAAGTGTGTTTATGTTTTGTGTGGAAAACCAGCTCACCAGGAAATTGGAGAAAAACTCAGGGTTTCTCAAACGTTTAGTGCTGGAAGATCAATCAAATGGTTTAAGTTTATGTGATTTCATTTGTAAACCAAAAAATAACATTCTATGGTCCGATTTTTGTGTGTTTTGTGTTTTTGTATTTTTATTAATTGAAACCACCAAAAACGTTGTCTAAATTATTAAAATAGGTTTCCTTACCACATTAATAAAAAAATATATATATATATTTTCTGTTCAGCATCCTCGATTCACTATATTCTCAATCCAATATGCTACTTCAATCCATGGCCCCTGATGAAAATAGTTTGGACACCCCTCCTCTATGCACATCTATGCAAGAACAATGATTTTTTTTCCCCAGACAAACTATGATAGAAAACAAAATCTTTTATGAATTATCTGCACATTTCACGACAGAAAAGACACTTATTTGAATCAGAGCCTAATCTTTAGCATTATAAAACGGCAGATGCTGGATTTATCTTTGTGGGGATGCTTCTTATTTCCCACCATAAAAACCTTTTGAAAACCACAAAGGAGTTGACTTACCCACAAATGATGCCGTTGCAGATAGAACCACTAATCTGTCCGTTTACAAGTCCCCATTACGATCCTCATCACTAATGAAAAAGTTTTACATTTTGGTAACAACCGTGGCAATTTTCCCAATCCTTCCTAGACAAAGCCGGCTTATTTGAACATCTTGAGTTGGGTTTTGAATGTATAATAGGAATTTAAGTGCTTCAAGTTCAGGCACGTTTTACGTCCTGCTCCAAACCCTCCCAGGATCTTGTGGTTTGTGTGTTGTCCTGTCTTAAAGCTGGTTTTGTGAATTCAGTTTCTTTCAGGTGGTTAAGATGGACTCAAAGCGTAGAGCAGGGTTTTTGTCTGTGTGGCCCAAGAACACGTTTTTTGTTTTAACGGGTTGATATGAGGAGAAAATGGTATTGGACGTGAAAGCATATGCTTCTAATTTGAGAGTGTCTTAGATCTTTAATTAGATGCAAGCAATCTCTTCCAAGATTAGTCCGTAGTCAGTTTCAATTCTGTGGTTTTAGTAATGGTTGAGACTTTTGTATGCCTTTTTATTCAAGGCATATTGCTGAGGACCAATCAGTATTTTTTTGTAATCCCTTTTTTGTTTATTATGAAGTCATTCAAGCTCTCAAGCTTTGATAGTCTGTTATGCATAATTACGTTTGCTGCCACATTTGAGTTGAAGGATACTCTAAGTAGATGTCCTCACATAGTCTCAATAAGTTGATATTAAGGAAATCTTCCACTTAAATGTGACACAGACATAACTGTAATTTTGGTTGTGGGTGCAATATTTGTTCCACTTCTGTCTTGCATTGGGTTGAGTTGCTTTTTTGTTTTTCTCTGATCCAGTCTCTGTGTAATGGAGGTAATGATGAAAGCAGACATATTTTCGCAAACTGTGAGACAAGAGTTTAAAACGTACCAAAATTTGACTTATAATTGGTGTAAAAACTGCAGAACTAAAACAACTCTTGCTTGGATGATTCTTCTCACCTCTCTAATTGGTGTCATTTCCTATGTTCCATACATAGATGAATGTGAATCAAGTTTTCTTTTTAACAATACAAGTTACTTTAATAAAATAATGTTGTGAAAATCATTCATATTATCCATCTTTACGGCATGTGTCTCTGGATGCGCAGGGAAACATTTCGGAGCCCGCTCAGTGTGGGTGCTGCTTTGTTTGGCCACACTCCAGTAGTTTTATACTAACCCAAACAACATCCCACTATGCAGAATAAACTCAAACTTACTCCACAGCTAAAGAATCCAGTCGATGTTTTTCCAGCACTCTCCCTGTTTGCTTAAGTCTCAAGATGCTGGCTGACTGACGGGCTTTGAATTAAGGAGAGCCCGCCGATTTCTAATACTCACAAATACTTACTACGACGCTATAATAATAACATTGATTTTGCTGTTTCTAATCCAGGGCTTCTTTTCTATTGCAATTGGGACACATACCTCATTGGATTTGGATTCCATCTAATTACCTTTGGAAGTAAAAGCGTTGCTTTAATCGTGAAAGTCTTTCTGCCCCAGTACTGCAGGGAGTGCAAGTGTTTTATTTCTGTAGTGAACGTGAACTAAGACTTTTTAAATTTGTATTAGTGGATTAATACTGCATGATATTCTAATTGCGATATTTTAGTTTCCCCAAACAACAGTACCCATTAACAACATTTCTTGCTTTGAAAACAAAATACATTGTCATTTCAGGTGAAATTAAGTTTAACATGCAAATTACATGAGATTACATTTCATTGTTGTAAAATAAAGATACAGATTTGTATAAAATCGCCTCTGTGCGTCTGCTTCTGCCGTTTCTTCTGTAAAGTCCCACATTTATGAACTGAATGTTTTTAGGAACATGTTTTTCACTACTCTAGTTTTCACCTGGATCTATCGTTCCACTACGCGACTTTGTGGGTTCGCTTTTGCCAACGACAAAGCCGGACTTTCTGGGATACACATTTAATGTTTCACGTTTGATCTTTGATTTGATCAAAGTAAAACATTTCATGCATGAAAGAAGCAAATTACAAAAACAACCCAACATGTTGGTTTAATATGGCCCTGATCGTCCCCAAACACTGCAGTTTCCTTTTCCCTCTCAAACAGAAAATCCTTCAAATCCTCTGCTTACAGGCTCACCGGTTCATTATCTGATTATGCAGCCTGTAATTTTACCTAAAACATCTGAATTAGTCCGGCTCATTGTGTTCAGCGGAGCACTTTTGTTCTAACAATGTGCAGAAACAAGAAATAACATGTTACATGTCGTCTCAATGCTTTTAGTCCTGTAGTACTATGATGTAATTGTAGCACGACAACGTCATGCTCAGAGTAGAATTCTGCCCATTCATTAGTTTTAGCAAATTCTAAATTTAAATTAAAATTTTTGTAGATGGGAATTTTCAAATTTGGACCAAAACAAAATGTTCCTTGACCTTAAATCAACTCCTCCCTCTGGTGGTAGCATAGGGAGTTACAGGCTGAACATATTTTTTTATCCTTCATACTTGTTTCACCATATATTTTTGACTCAAGATGTTATTTTATATTCTGACGCATGAAATGACAAAGTAAATAGTCTCATTGTTATTTTGAATGGTTCTTCTTTAAGGTGATGCTGATTTTCCATCCCAAAGGCCTGAATTGTGTTGGTGGCATTAGGGCGGGTAGTGGGCGTGGCTCATGTCTTACTCTCTCTGTTTTGGAGGTGGGTGGTTTGATTTTTGGTTCTATGTGTAAAACGCCCATAAACAAAGCTGGCGATGATCCGCTGCATACCTAAAAACCTGGAGTCTGTTGTTATGCTGTACATAAAGTGCTTCTATCCCCAGTGGAAACAAATGCAGATCAGTGTCGGGTAATTCAGAAATAATTCGTACTGAAATGATCATTTGGTATGGTTTTATGTCATTCGTTAGGTACGTTGGTATATTGGGTATTTCGAAAATCATTTAGGCTGACATTGAGGCTTTCTCCGTGGTGGGTATGGTGTGATTGGATCATGACACGTTAGAGTGCTTTTGGTTATCTTTTTTTGGGAATTGAGGGGGGGTTGGTTGGGATTGGGGGTGGGGATTATATTAGAGTTAAGACTAAACAAAAATATAAAGGAGGTGGAAGGCGAAAATAGAGTGATATAGAATTATTGTGTGACTTACTCAGGGGAAAGTAATATAGTATTATTTTGCATTAGTGTTCGAGAATTATTTTTGGGTTGTAATGCAAGTACTAGTTTATGTATTTTTAGGGGAGGTGATGATTTGGCTGGTATATATGTGTTGTTAGGGGAGGTGGGTCTTTCGGGATGCGTCTACACATACGTGGTTTCTTTTAAATCTTGATGGTCCTCAGGGATGGGTCGAAGTGATTGGGAGGGTTTGTCCAGAATTGTGAGGGATCCCAGTGGTTCCCACCTGAGGATTTATTACAAATATTTGTACTGTATGGAATAATAGGGAGTTCATCACTGGGTTAGGGATGGTCGATAGGAGTAACCAGCTGGTGTTGGTGGTTGTGATCAATGGATAGTGGTGTGTCAAAGGGCTTGCAACCGGGAATTAGCATTCGTTGAATCTTCTATAAGATGGCCGGGGGGGTGGGATATAGCTGCATCTACTGTATGGTAACAATGATTAATTAACATGGAACTTAGGATACATGTGTGTGGAATTTGATGATATATTAGATAAATTTGATAAATCGGTGTCATTTATTGATATGGTGGGTATTCATTGTTGTTGTTATAAAAATTGATTGTTCATGACAGGGTAACGAACTAGATACCTAAAAGTGGGTAGTGTGGAGTGTTAGGACTTGGTATACTGTTTTGGGGGTGGGACATTTAGTTGAAAAGGAAATGATCAAGATATAATGGTATTAGTGTTAATGGGTAGTTTTGATATTAATAATGTAGGGGGGCAGAAGAACTCTGAGCAGGCTAGTTGTGAGGTTTACTTGAAATTGATAGTTAAGAATGGTCATTTTGGATGTGGGGATAAGTATGGGTTTAAATGTTATTGTACGGGTTGATGATAAGTGGGTGGGTACTTTAAGAAAGCGTTTATATCGACGTCAAATTTAAGGGTTTAGGTGTGTGTGGGGGATATTGGTAAGGGCGGATTTATCAAGAAGTAATGGGTTAAGTGTAAGGTTTATGTGGGTTGGGTTGGGTGGGAGGGGGTGGTGGTTTTGGTATATTGGGATGGTGGGGGGGTAGTTATGGGAATGTATTTTAATAAGGGGGTTGGGTGAGGGTGGTTGGTTGGGAGGAGGTAATGATAGGATTTTGGGGGGTTAGGGTGATTATTTTGTAGATATTAGGTTAAATGTATATGGGTTAACTTTTGGAAGATGGGGAGTTGATTATGGAGGTTAGTTGTAATATTAATATTTGAGAAGGGATGGGGTATATAGTGATACTGGTGGTATTAGAGTTTGGAATTTAAGTGAATTTAATTATGGAATGGATAGATTTATGGGGTAGTTATAATGGATTGTTTAGATTGATTAGCTAATGATATGTTGTGACTTATAGTGGTTCGGTGATTTGTGATATTAAGCGGGGAATGGGATTAGCAGGTTAGTTGGAAGGTGTTTAGTGTGTTCAATACGGTATTGTTCAAGGGTTTTTTTGGTTGGATTATAGAATGTATTGGGTGGTATGGTGAAGGGGTGGTTGGGATTTAATAATTATTTGTAGATAGTTAATTTATTGATTATTTTAGCATCTTATACTTATTTATAGTCTGTAGTGAAGTGACTAAGACTGGTTAGTTATAATATTAAGCCACGATGTACTGGGCAGTAAAGTATCTTTCATACGTATAAAGCAACAGATTTACTGCACAATTATGGGGTTGTGATTAGTGGATTTCCATTTGCATTGAGGATTGGGTAACATTTGCTATAGAATAGAAGCACTGGATTTGATTCATTGCAAAAGCTAAGGGTTGTATAATAGCGTCGTAGTAAGTATGGTGAGTTAGTAAGGAAAACTGAGGAGAGACTGAATGACTAAGACCGTATGTCCACTCCAGCAATACGTGGAGTACTGTTACAAAAAGGAGTGGGCGGGATAATCTGAGACATGTATTGAGTGTGCTTGTGGGTGGGAAGGTTTGGGATGTGTGAGTCGCATAAGTGGGGGGATGGGGGTGGTGGGGGGTGAGTATAATAATACTTCTGGGGGTTTTTGAGTGTTGGACAAAACAAAGTTCTCACAAAAAGGAGAGAGACCGATATGGTGGCACGGGCGCACCAAGAGAAACATTTTGGGCAGGTAAGATATGGGATAATATGATAATGTGTTGTTAACTACACGACAAGAATACAGTTTTTTATTATAGTTTATTTTTGGGGGGTAGATTAGATAATAATGGTTTCTCTTTCTGATTTGGTGAGGGATAAGATGTTAAGGACTCACTTTTTAGGTGGGTAGTTTGAGTCATACCAAGCAATATATAGTAATTAATGGGTTGGTGTAGGGCGGGCTGTTTGTGTAAAACTAGTAGAAATGCTAAGATGGGGTAGGGTGGTATAATCTTGGGATCACTAGGGTTTGCGATATAGTCGCAGTGATTCTGCTTTGAACGAGCAAGGCAAAAGTGTAGGGTTCAGTAGAAATAACAAATAAAGCTAACTAATTACCAATGGCATGGTATGATAGGGGGGGGGTATCTAATATGGCCACCCTCAAACAAATTTTCAGTTAGGCGGTGGACAATAGTTGAAGGGTAGATGTGACTAATGTTCTACATTATGGATCTTTGTGGAACATTCTGTCGGTAGGTAGGTTAAGACGTCTTCTCTATAGGGGTCAGCAAATATTAATTATGATATAAAATGCCAAGCTAAAGGGCTTGAGGACTTGAAGGTACACTTCATAAGTTTCATCTATAAGGGAAATTTTACTAAATTATTTAACTGATTGTGGTCCTACAGGCAATTAGGACTGGATTGTATATAAGGGGCCTTTCAAATAGTCGCATCCATGTAAGATAAACACATAATTTTAGTATACTGGACTACGACTTATTTCTTGGTATGATAGATGGGCTTGCACAGCTTAATGGTATAATTATTTGTATCTCATCATTTGATGATAGCAATAGGGCTTATAGTCCAATTACAGGGTGTACTCCTCAGATCAAACCTTATAAATATAAAAGTAAACGTTCTTGGGACTATCCGGTCTAATTAAACGATAAGCGTTGAGTACCATATTAACCTTACACCTCCGCTTCCACATGAAGTTACTGTTGGCACAAAAACTCTTGAGTCAGGACTTACTCTATCCCACTAGATTCCAGGGTGGTTGGAGGCCAGGACGGTTTATTCGTGCCTGAACGAACACGTGATAGCAATTAGTATCATTAAATACACATAGCATGTATGGTGCACGTTATATATATATTTAATATTATGAAATAATGTAAAGGCTTGGGACGAAGATGGAGATGGGGGTAATTATTGAATAGGAGTGGTAAAATTAAATGTATTATCATGTGTCATTTTATTGATTGTGGAGAGGGTAATGGGGTATGGTGTATAAGGTCTGATTTGGTTCGTAGTACGCTACGGGACTTAAGGGGGGATGTGAGAAACATCCATGTGGGGGGGGCCACTTATGGGTGTTTGGGGGGGTAATTATTAATTC